>JBBPUI010000535.1:0-19490 GCA_038094615.1 Heimioporus aff. retisporus
TGGTAAGCCTTTTTTTTTTGTTTCGTTTTTGTTTTGTTTCGCATGCATGCGGAGGGGTGCCTGACCGAGGTTGATAGGGCGCTCCAATCGCAGCCATCGCTGTCACGTTCATGGTCTTCATCATCGTCATCCTCTGTTTCCCGATCTCCCCGGGGCCGCAGGTATCGACGATGAATTATACGTCGGTCGTCTTGGGCGGGGTGATGCTGCTCGCGATGATGTGGTATTATTTCCCGGTGTATGGGGGCGTACATTGGTTCCGTGGTCCAGTGAACAACCTGGGGGAGGAGTATGGGCCAGGGACAGAATCTGCAGGGCGAGACGGATCCGATTCGCTTCAGGAGAAAGTGGCAATGTAGGATGGGGGATAACGTGCTTCATGGGGGGGCGGAGATACCGTCGTGTACTATCAGTCAGTCACGGCCGTTAGGCTGGAAAAGATAAAAGGGGATCGCGCCCGCATTCTATATGTAACTTCTTGGTTCCTTTATTTGCCTGATTGTCGTCTTGGGGGTCACACACATCTCGGGTTTGCGGCGTATCTCCATTTCTACTTTGGACATCTCTGGCGTATCCGTGTAAACTGCGATGGTACATTACCCAGGCGGTATTGGGAATCAATGCAAGGGATTTTCGACAATGGGGGACACATGACCAGTTCACGACCCTGATACCCGAGCTGCGAGAGATTGCTGGTGCGCATACGACGGTAAGTCGAAGAGTCAACCATCCAATCGTCAAGCCTAATTCAAACGAGGATGTTCGGGTAACCACTGGCGTGTCGTGAGTCGTCTTATGGGACAAAAAGATGACCCACACGAGTCGTCGATAGCATCACAGTCCGAGCAAAATAAGCACTGCAAAAGCCAAGCAAAGAACAGCGTAAATTTTTTTTATTTTTTATTTTTGACAGGCACAATGGCAACTGGTAACCGACTAACCTAGTCCCAGCCGCTCGGCACATGGCCAGCACTCATGAGGCTCAATCCAGTATCGTAATTACGGGTCCATGAGAATTTTACGGGGGACTTGTAAGGATCCTTCTGTCCACTAAAATACCCAACTGTTTTTGTGGGATTCGAACCCACGGACTCTGGGAGCCGGCGCCTGCAATGTAGACCCAGAGGCGATGGCACATCGCTAAGCCGTCAGACCATCTACTACAGCGTGAATTTAAACGGTATAGCCAACTCACTCACTCACTGGGCGCTAAAGCGGTTCCTCATCCCCCATCCTCATCCTGGCTTCTTTGAGACCGACGCTACACATGCCCAGATCCCCGCAGGACATTTATGCAAGACACTTGCTATCAAAACGTGGCTATCCTTTATGGACTCCTGAACCAAGCTCTGAACTTCTTGCCTATCGACGAGATGGTCTTAGGATCGGAGACATTGGTGTCGTCATCCCAGAGGATGGTTATTTCGACGTTTTTTTCAACTTATGCTTGCCACATGATCACCCATTCCACATACCCGCTGGTGTTCCTGACAACTTTAGGCCAATAGAACTGGATGATACAGACATCAGAACAATTATTAATGCAGAGAATCCTGGTCGTATCATCGCAGCGCCCTCAGTGAAGACGGTCAGAACGAGCCAACGATCCGGGGGCTCGCCGTCCATCCGGAGGTATGCCGTCCTGTCCGAGTCGTCTAGAAGATGACATTATTTTGTATTATTATTGATGCTTCGACAGTGGTACTCGATCAACTGAGCTGGAATACGAATTTAGCTTGTCTTCCAGTGAAGGCGCGCTCCTCATCTTACCAGAAGGTGCCGAACATCGCGATCTCCGGAATCATCGCCGGTTTTTAGAGGCAGCTACACGGCATGGTGCCGACTGGTATCGTTTCGCGGAAGAAAAAGTTGGTCGGATCGTAGGCAACGATTCCCTTTACTTGATCACGGGGTTGTATAGAACGCGTTCTTGGTCCCTGGCCGCATTTGAGAGGACCGCAGGAAGTGCAGAGTATCCAGCACAACTGAGGCTCCCTCAACTTGGGGGGGGTGATTCCATGACTACCTGCACATGGGACACAACGCGCGCGCTCGACTGGCGTGCGGGTCCCGTCAACAACTATGGGATACCGGACCAAACCGTGTTCATTCGGGGGTTCAAAATTGCGCAGCGCACCAGGATCTTCAGGCCAAGACAGATCACTGTCAAGGCAGATGCGCCTTCTACGCGACCCAATCCTGTCAAATCTGTCGGTGCAGTTCTAGGAGACTCTCCACCAGCATATATCTCTGGTGACCTGTCCACTGGAAGGACTGCAGAATCTTCTAGCAGCAGCGCGCGGGACGAAGTAGCTGTCGATCCGACAGTGGATGCGGCACGAAATGAGATTCAAAACAATGGAGCACTTGCTGTCGGCGAGGATGTGGTGATTTATTGTATGCCAGAGGCTTCGCAAGTTAGTACGCACCAATCCTTTCAAGGGCTCATTGACTCCCGAAAATTGCTAGGCGTTTCATCCATCTGACATCATCAATTCATATTTGCTGGACAAGGTCTGCTAATGTTGTAACTGGAAAGATGATGTTTACCTCTTTGTTCAGGAATCCTCTGCGAACATCGCAGTCACTCATGACGATGAGTGGATCACCCTACTCGAAAAGGTTGTTGTAGTTGTAGTTCAAACCTGATAATGGGCCCTGAGATTTGTGCGCCAGAACCTGCTCAGACCTGAAGATCTTGCACAGGAAGGGCTTCTTGAGACACTGATATCTCAGAATTACGATATATTTTCGGAGGCAGGTTGGTGCCCATGTCATCATTTCATTGCAGGCGATAATCATGTTTTGCAGGTGCGGTGTACTTACGAAGCAGGTTAGTAGTTATCCCCTTGCAGTTTGTAATGAGGATGACTGGTTATATTCTACCAGGCATAATGATCCGGGCATATCCAGTGCCAGTGATATAACCCTTAGATGGCGTGCTATGCCACCTAGCGGTTTGTACACGTTGCCAGCACTGATCCACTCAGCAAACGTCACACAAAATATACCAGAAAACTTTGTTCACACAGTGGCTCGAGGATCTCGGGAATTAGGAGAATCTCGTGCGATTTCGAATGATGCGGCCAACGGTCAAGAAGATGATATCGTGATAGCGTATGTGATGGGGAATTCAGTGTTGAAATATCTGCTAACCTCAATATCCCCAAGTGTCATGGGTCCTACGGGTTCAGGAAAGAGCACGGTAACACAAAGTGCATTTCAGCAGATGCTGTCCGTTCACACGTCTTTCAGTTTATCTGTTCCGCGAGTGGGCAAGACATTCGTGGACCAGAACATCTGTTGAAATCGTTTACGGACCAGGTCATCCCAGTCATATTCTGGGACCAAGCCAGTGGGCGGCACGTGGTATTAGTGGATATGCCGGGCTTTGATAATGAGTCCATATCTGACTGTGCTGTCCTGAGGATGACTTCTGAATGGCTAGCCTCGAGGTAATGTGCTATTTTTACTATACACGAGCCCCTTATCTCAGCATATGTGCCATCTCCACAGCTACAGCCAGGGGAAGCATCTCTCTGGGATTTTGTATCTCCACCGGATCGCCGATAACCGCATGGCCCGCACCTCTCTGATGAGCCTCCAGGTTTTCCAAAAGCTGTGTGGAGAAGACGCGTTGGACAAGGTACATCTCACGACAACGATGTGGGATGAAGTCGACGAGAGTGTTGGCGAGGCAAGATTGCAGGAACTCGAGGCGGGTTGTTGGAAGTGGATGATTAGCCGTGGTGCTCAGACGGCTCGATGCAGACGTGACAACGACTCTGCAAAGGACCTTCTTCGACAAATAGTAACGTTCTTTATGAATGATTACCGCACCCACCCGTACCAACCAACTTCTCCCAAACAGATTTTCGCCGAGCTAAGTGGAAATGAGGTCACCCAGGCAAAAATACTAAAACATCAGTTGTCGGTTGAAGCCATGGCTGCGCACACAGAAGCGATCAGAAACTCACCCAAAAAGCACGTGGAATAATTCTTGCGGTCGGATGACTTAACATGAGTTGATCACCTCTCCCAGGGTATTGCAAATTCAAGAAGAAATAGTCGACAGGGAGATGGAACTTAAAGAGACGGCCGCTGGACGAGAACTCTATTCCCAGTTGGATGCGCTGGCCGAACGGCATAGGGTGACGTTACGCGGGCTTGAAGTTGAAATTAAGAAGACAACAATGGGCGAGGATATATTGACTGAGCTCCGGAGAGAGCGTAATGCTCTGCAGGCAAATGTGCATGATTTGACGCGCCAAATGGAGGAGCTAATGTTGCCGGGGCTTAAGCGTCTTCCGCACTGGAGATGAACTTGGATGGTGTGTGAGATCGTAAGCTATTAGTGTTCTGACATGTTAACCAATGTCTGAGTCAAGGAAATCCACTATCTCTGCATAGTAACAACTCTCAAATGGAATACGCGTATATTATTTGTCGCGGGACGGCTAGTGGCTAGGATCTGACGGGTAATACTGAGCACGGCACTAGTACCTGGCGGGGCTGAATACCATCTGTTGTATGCTTCGATTGTCCAGTTCCATCCTCAAACTTCTGATGTGTATAACGGCCGCCGGAGATTGATGCTCAGGGAAACCAACGAATTTTCTTGCAGCTCCGGGCTCAATCGTCGTTGCCTCAGGCTCGGCACTTGCAGGCGGTCATATCAATATTGCTGCAATTCCGTGAGCACACGTCGATTCACTATCAGGTGCCGGTATGCGGCAATCTGCCTTACGATTAGACTCCGCGCCATTTCAATCGCTTGCTGCGGGAATTGCTCGGTCGCCGT
Organism: Heimioporus aff. retisporus; assembly: GCA_038094615.1. NCBI lineage: Eukaryota > Fungi > Basidiomycota > Agaricomycetes > Boletales > Boletaceae > Heimioporus > Heimioporus aff. retisporus. The sequence goes on from JBBPUI010000535.1 coordinate 4,802, forward strand.
CGTGACTGCGGCGGCGGCAGCTCCTTTTCGGAGGTTAGCATATAACTGAGACGCAGAGATAACGCTGCTCTTTCTCGTCTCCCACTACGATGCCCATTTCTACAACAATGGAGTCGGACGAGGCACTATTAGCGACTCTGGGGACCGGGGCATAAATAGCCTTATTCAAGCGGGCCTTTAAACCGATAGAGGTGGGTAGCCTCCTGTGGACGGCATACGCTCGTGTGTTCATCAGAGAGGTTTGCTAGGTTTTCGGTGGCGTCGCATTCAGCATCATTGGGCTGTTACCATTGATAGCGTACGGATGGCCCAGCATACATGCTTTTCACGTGTTGATTTCTCACCGTTTGCATCCCTTTTCAGTCCATTCTTGTGGATACGGCCTCTAATGACGGAGCATTTTCCATGGTGTGGGGCGTGCATCGGATCATGATGTTCTCCCGGACGGTTTGGCTAAACCATTCTTAGTAGCCATTTGGGTCGGTCTTTATCCTTTGCATTGGAATCGCGCTCGGCGAGTTGGCGCCGTCTGCCCCGGGTGGAGTGTGTATCTCCGTCTCTTATCTTTCGTTGACCTGAAACTCACACGCGTTTCGAAAGCTGTATTAGCTTACGTACAAGCTGGCATCCCCTCGGTGTCGCAATGTGACGTGTTGGATCGTTGGTTGTGAGTGCTGGCACGTTCATTCTTCCGTTGGCGATTCAGCGACGCGCGGCAGACACGAGCACGATTGGCGCGGTCACTGGGATAGGTGAGCAATGCGTTTTTTTTTACGTCTTGACCCACTGATGGGCGCTGTCTTTTCAGCTTCGATCGACTGGGGATGTACTGTCCAGATTGCTACTGCCGCGAACATAGGTTCTAATGGGCTGGTGACCATCACGGCAGCCCAGTCTTAGTGAGATTGCCTATCACCGTCGGTCGTTATGATTTGTGAACGAATGTGCTGCATTTACGTTGCGATCATTTTCAGCCAGGCTGCTATCTGCAGCCCTGGCACGAAAGTGCTTGCCCGGCTTCAGGGGCTATACATATCTGTAAGTTCTGGACGTGAGCGTAGTTTCGTGGTCTTGTCTGAAACGTGCACAGGTTGAGTTTCGTTGTCATTATTGCGCTGCCGATTGCAACGCCCAAAGAGCTGATCAACCCGCCTTCCTACGTTTTTGGGAACTTTACCAATCGTGAGGAATTTCTATCGTTTTTTTTGGTGCTGCCGCACTGATCGTTTTCTAAAAGTCTCCGGGTGGCCAAACGTACTCGCGTTCATCCTCGGTTTGCAAGCCCCTCTCTGGACGATCTGTAAGTTGTCGTTGGCGCGTGAGTGTCACACAGCCAGATCAACCCTTCTTGTCTCAAAGCTGGTTATGACTCGGTGATACACATCAGCGAAGAGTCATCCAATGCTGCGACCGCTGCACCATGGGGGATAGTATGTCATACATCCCGCGATCCTACGTCGTGCTCGACCGAAAATCTTTACAGATCAGCGCGATCGGAATTGCGGGTGTATTGGGACGGGGCAGGTCCACACGCGCCGCATATAGTACCTATCTGACATCTTAGTTCGACCTAGCTATCAATGTCGCGTTGGCGTTTTGCATGGGCCCGGATCTCTCTGTCATCCTCAACAGTTCCATCAACCAACCTATGGCCCAAATATTTTCGAGTTCATTTGGACAATCGTGGACGCTCGTCCTTTGGTCGTTCGTCATCCTGGTCCAGTAAGCCGCCTCGTCCGATCAACCTCCCCCCGTCCTCATCCTCGCCTCGGTTCGCTTTCAGATACATGATGGGCTCCTCGATGGTGCTCGCAGCCTCCAGACAATCGTTTGCGTTCGCCAGAGACGGGGCGCTTCCCCTATCCGACTGGCTGTACAAGATGAACCCGTACACAGGCACGCCGGTGAACACGGTCTGGTTCGACTGCGCGTTCGCAGCGCTGGTCGGGCTCCTCGCTTTTTCGGGATCGGGAGCCGTCAACGCGGTGTTCACGATCTCGGTGACGGCGCTGTACGTGGCATACATCATGCCGATCGTGTCGCGGTTCGTGTTCGAGAACGATTTCAAGCCGGGGCCGTTTTCGGTCGGGGCATTGGTAAGCCTTTTTTTTTGTTTCGTTTTCGTTTCGTTACGCATGCATGCGGAGGGGTGCCTGACCGAGGTTGATAGGGCGCTCCAATCGCAGCCATCGCTGTCACGTTCATGGTCTTCATCATCGTCATCCTTTGTTTCCCGATCTCCCCGGGGCCGCAGGTATCGACGATGAATTATACGTCGGTTGTCTTGGGCGGGGTGATGCTGCTCGCGATGATGTGGTATTATTTCCCGGTGTACGGGGGCGTACATTGGTTCCGTGGCCCAGTGAACAACCTGGGGGAGGAGTATGGGCCAGGGACGGAATCTGCAGGGCGAGACGGATCCGATTCGCTTCAGGAGAAAGTGGCAGTGTAGAATGGGGGATAACGTGCCTCGAAGGAGGCGGAGATACCATCGTGTACTATTAGTCAGTCACCGCCGCTAGGCTGGAAAAGATAAAAGGAGATCGCGCCCGCATCCCATATGTATTTCTTGGTTCCTTCATTTGCCTGATTGTCGTGTTGGGGGTCACACACATCCCGGGTTTGCGGCGTATCTCCATTTCTACTTTGGACGTCGTGGCGCATCGGTGTAAACCGCGGTGGTAAATACCCAGGCGGTATCGGCAATCAATGCAAGCGATTTTCGACGATGAGGGGTAGGGGGGTACATGACTAATTCATGACACTGGCACTCGAGCTGCGAGAGATTGCTGGCGCGCATACGACGGCGAGTCGAAGAGTCGACCATCGCCAAGGGGCTGGCGACCGTCAAGTCTGTTTCAAACGAAGACGTTCGGGTAACTATTGGCGTGTCGCGCGACGTCTGACGGGACAGCAATCGGCCAACCCACACGAGTGGTCCGAGATAAGGCTTGAAGGGGGAACGTATGTATGCATGTATGTCCAAGTCGATTAGACAATAAGCACTGCAAAAGCCAAGTAAAGAGCAGTTCACTGGCCGACTCACTTACTCACTGGGCGCTAATGCAAATGGACCAGTGGTGGCCAGCCGTCCAAAATCGAAAGTGCTAGGGCCAAGCATTCCGTCGATAGACGCACACTTCCTCTTTTGGACCAGTCTAGGGCGCTAAAGCGGTTCCTTATCCCTACATCACCGGTCACCCCTCACCCTCATCCTAGGTTCTTTGAGACCGACACTGCACATGCCCAGATCCCCGCAGGAGATTTATGCAAGACATTTGCTATCACAGCGTGGTTATCCTCTATGGACTCCCGAGCCAAGCCGTGAATTTCTGGCCTATCGACGAGATGGTCTTAGGATCGGAGACGTTGGCGTCATCATCCCAGAGGATGGTTGTTTCGACGTCTATTTCAACCTATGCTTGCCGCACGATCACTCATTCCACCGGGCCAAAGGTGTTCCTGACAACTTTAGGCCAGTAGAACTGGATGATACAGACTTCAGGACCGTTACTAACGCGGAGAAACCTCGTTGTATCATTGCAACATCCTCAGTGAAGAGGGTCAGAATGGGCGAACGATCCGGGGACTCGCCATCCACTCGGAGGTATGCCGTCCTGCCCGAGTAGTCTAGAAGATGATATCATCTTGTATTATTATTGATGATTCGACAGTGGTACTCGATCGTCTGGACTGGAATACGAGTTTAGCTTTTCTTCCAGTGAAGGAGCGCTCCTCATCTTACCAGAAGGTGCCGAACGTTGCGATCTACGGAATCATCACCGGTTTCTAGAGGCAGCCACACAGCAAGGTGCCGACTGGTATCGTTTCGCGGAAGAAAAAATTGGTCAGATCATAGGGAATGATTCCCTTTACTTGATCACAGGATTGTATAAAACATGTTGTTGGTCCCTGGCCGCTTTTGAGAAGACCGTAGGAAGTGCAGAGTATCCAGCACAATTGAGGCTCCCTCAAGTTGGCGGAGGTGATCCCGTGGCTACCTGCACGTGGGACACAACGCGCGCGCTCGACTGTCGCGCGGGTCCCGTCGACAACTATGGGCTCCCGAACCAGACCGTGTTCATTCGGGGGTTCAAAATCGCGCACCGCACCGGTATCTTTAGGACAAGATGGATCACTGTCGAGGCAGGTACACCTTCTACGCGACCCAATCTTGTCAAGTCTGTCGGTGCAGTTCCAGGAGACTCTTGGCTAGCATATATGTTTGGTGGCCCGTCCACCGGAAGGACTGCCGAATCTTCTAACAGCGGCGTGCGGGACGAAGTGGTTGTTGATCCAGCACTGGATGCGGCACGAAATGAGATTCAAAACAATGGAGCACTTGCTGTCGGCGAGGATGTGGTGATTCACCGTATGCCAGAGGCTTCGCAAGTTAGTACGCACCAATCCCTTTAAGGGCTCGTTGATTCCTGAAAACTGCTAGGCATTTCATCCATCTGACATCATCAATTCATATTTACTGGACAAGGTCTGCTGATGTTGTAACTAGCAAGACGATGTTTACCTCTTTGTTCAGGAGCCCTCTGCAAACATTGCGGTCACTCATGACGACGAGTGGATCACCCTGCTTGAAAAGGTTGTTGTAGTTGTAGTCCACACCTGATAATAAGCCCTCAGATTTGTGCACCAGAACTTGCTCAGACCTGAAGATCTTGCACAGGCAGGGCTTCTTGAGACATTGATATCTCAGAATTATGATGTATTTTCGGAAGCAGGTTGGTGCTTGTGCCATTATCTCATCGTAGGCGATAATCATGTTCTGCAGGCGCGGTGTACTTGCGAAGCAGGTTAGTAGGTATCTCCTTGCGATTTGTAGTGAAGATGACTGATTGTGTTCTACCAGGTACAAGGATCCGGGCATATCCAGTGCCACTGAAGTACAGGACAGCATTAGTATCAGAATGCCTTCACCAACCGATGATGTGACTACTGGACAGACCACCTTGCCAACCGGCACATTTAATCAGCACCATTCTTCTAGCCCAAGCCACGTCCCAGATGCACCTAGGCTTCGAAGTTTCTCTCTTTCAGAGGAGTCGCTCCCTGACATATATTTGCCTCCCTCACCGAGTATGATCGATTCGGGTGCATACAATGCCACCGGGGCGCAGATGGACTCTCGGATCGGACCACTGTCACGATACTATACATCTCTTAGACAGCAGGTCAGGGCATCCAGCAGTAAGCACAAGTCGGTAAAACAAATCCGCCCAGCAAGTGTCGCGAAAAATATCTCGGAAAAAATTGTTCGCACAGTGGCTCGAGGATCTCGGGAATTAGGAGAATCCCGTGCGACTCCGAATGATACGGCGAACGTTCAAGAAGGAGATGATATCGTGATAGCGTACGTGATGAAGAGTTCAGTGCTGAAATATCCGATAACCTTAATATCCCCAAGTGTCATGGGTCGTACAGGTTCAGGAAAGAGCACGGTAACGCAAAGTGCATTTTAGCAGACGCTGTCCGTTCACGTCTTTCAGTTTGTCAGTCTCGCGAGTGGACAAGGAATTTGTGGAATAGGACATGAGTTGAAATCGTGTACGGACAAGGTCACCGCAGTCAAATTTTGGGACCATGCCAGTGGGCGGCACGCGGTATTGGTGGACACGCCGGGTTTCGATGACGCATCCACATCCGACTTTGATGTCCTGACGATGATTTCTGAGTGGCTAGCCTCGAGGTAATACGTTACTTTTGCTATACACGGGGCCCTTATCTCAACATCCATCCCACCCCCACAGCTACAGGGAGGGGAAGCTTCTCTCCGGGATTTTGTATCTCCACCGGATCACCGATAACCGCATGGTCCGCACCTCATTGATGAACCTGAAGGTTTTCCAAAAGCTGTGCGGAAAAGACGCACTGGACACGGTACATCTCACGACAACGATGTGGGATGAAGTCGACGAGAGTGTTGGCAAGGCAAGATTGAAGGAACTCGAGACGGATTATTGGAAGTGGATGATCGACCATGGTGCTCAGACGGCTCGATGCAGGCATGACAATGATTCTGCAAAGGACCTTGTTCGACAAATAGTAACGTTCTTTACCAACGATGATCGCACCCACCCATGCTGATCAACTTCTCCCAAACAGATTCTCGCCGAGCTACATAGAAATGAGGTCACCCAGGCAGAAATACCAAAACATCAGTCGCCGATTGAAGCCATGGCTGTGCACGCAGAAGAGATCAGAAACTTACACAGAAAGTACGTGGAGTAATTCTTGCGGTCGGATGACTTCACATGATTTGATCACCTCTCCCAGGGTGTTGCAAATTCAAGAAGAGATGGTCGACAGGAAGATGGAACTTAAAGACACGGCCGCTGGACAGGAACTCTGTTCCCAGCTGGATGCGCTGGCCGAACGGCAGACGGCGATGTTACGCAGACTCGAAGATGGAATCGGGACAAAGGGAGCAATCCCCAAGGATATATTGGCTGATCTCCAGAGAGAGCGTGATGCTCTGCAGGCAAAGTTCCATGATCTGATGTGCCAAATGGAGGTGCTGAGGTTGCCATGGTTTAAGCGTCTCCTGCACCGGAAATGAACCTGTTATCTTACTAGTAATCTGCGTCTCTAGTTCTAAAACAATGTGATGTGTTGGATCGTCCGTTGTGAGTGCTTGACATGCTCGTTCTCCCGTTGGCGATTCAGCGGCACGTGGCAGACGCGAGCACAATTGACGCGGTCGCTGGAATAGGTGAGTGACGCGTTTTCTTTTTGTCTTGACCCATTGATGGGCACCATCTTTTCAGCTTCGATTGACTGGGGATGTGCCGTCCAGATTGCCGCTGCTACGGTCATGGGCTCTGGGCAGGTGACCATCACGGCAGCCCAGTCTTGGTGAGCGTACCTATCACCGTCGGTCGGTATGATTTATGAACGAGCGTGCTGTACAGCGGCATTTATGCTGCGATCATTTTTAGTCAGGCCGCAATCTGCAGCCTTGGCACAAAGGTGCTTGCCCGGCTGCAGGGGTTATACATATTTGCCAACATTCTGTGAGTTCTAGTCGTGAGCGTAGTTTCGTGGTCTTGTCTGGGACGTGCATAGGCTGAGTTTCGTTGTCATCATTGCACTGCCGATCGCACGCCCAAAGAGCTGATCAACCCGCCATCCTACGTTTTGGGAACTTTACGAATCGTGAGGAACTCATATCGTTTCTTCCGGTACTGCCGCACTGATCATTTTCTCCAAAAAGTTTCCGGGCGGCCAAACGTACTCGCGTTCATCCTCGGTTTGCAAGCCCCTCTCTGGATGATCTGTAAGTTGTCGTTGGTGCATGAGTGTCACACAGCCAGATCGACCCTCCTCGCCTCAAAGCTGGCTATGACTCGGTGATACACATCAGTGAAGAACCATCAAATGCAACAACAGTTGCACCATGGGGGATAGTACGTCATATACCTTGTGATCCTACGTCGTGCTCGACTGGAAATCTCCACAGATCAATGCGGTCGTGATTGCGGGCGTATTGGGATGGGGCAAGTCCATGTTCGCCGCAAATACTACCTATCTGACCCCTCAGTTCGACATAGCCATCAACGTCGCGTTAGCATTTTGCATGGGCCCGGATCCCTCTGCGATCCTCAACAGTCCTCCATGGCCCAAATATTTCCGAGTTCGTTCGGACAATCGTGGACGCTCGTCACCTTGGTCCAGTTAGCCGCCTCGTCCGGTCAGCCTCCCCCCATCCTCATCCTCGCCTCTCCCTCGCTTTCAGATACATGATGGGCTCCTCGATGGTCCTCGCAGCCTCCAGACAATCGTTTGCGTTCGCCAGAGACGGCGCGCTTCCCCTGTCCGACTGGCTGTACAAGATGAACCCGTACACAGGGACACCGGTGAACACGGTCTGGTTCGACCGCGCGTTCGCAGCGCTGGTTGGGCTCCTCGCTTTTTCGGGCTTGGCAGCCGTTAATACGGTGTTCACGATCGCTGTGACGGCGCTGTACGTGGTATAGTCATCGTGCCGATCGTGCTCATGAACGATTTCAAACCGGGACCGTTTTTCGGTCGGGGTGTTGGCAAGCGTCTTTTTTTTCTTGTTTCGATTTTGTTTTGTTTCGTGAGCATGCGGTGGAGGGGGTGCCTGACCGAGGTTGATAGGGTGCTCCGATCGCAGCCATTGCTGTCACATTCATGGTCTTCATCATTGTTGACCTCTGCTTCCCGATCTCTCCGGGGCCACAGGTGTCGACGATGAATTATACGTCGGTCGTCTTGGGCGGGATGATGCTCCTCGCGATGATGTGGTACTATTTCCGGGTGTACGGGGGCGTACATTAGTTCCGTGACTCGGCGAACAATGTGGAGGGGTATGGCCCTGGGACGGAATCTGCACGACAAGACGGATCCGATTCGCTTCAGGAGAAAGTGGCAGTGTAGGATGGGGGATAACGTGCCCCAGGGGGGGCGGAGATACGTCGTGTACCATCTATCAGTCGGCCGGCCACCAGGCTAGAAAAGATAAAAAAAGAGACCGCGCCCGTATTCCATATCTAACTTCTTAGTTCCTTCATTTGCCTGATTGTCGTGTTTGGGGTCCCACATATCCCGGGTTTGCGGCGTATCTCCATGTCTGCTTTGGACATCCTGGCGTATCCGTGTAAACCGCGATGGTAAATACTCAGGCAGTATTGGCAATAAATGCAACCGATTTTCGACGATGGGGTGGGAGGGGGGCACATGACCAATATATGACCCTGAGACTCGAGCTGCGAGAGATTGCAGTCACGCACATGCGGAGTTGCCGGCGTGCATACGACGGAGAGCAGAAGAGTTGAGCCTATCGCCCAGGGGTTGGCGATCGTCAAGCCTATCTCAAACGAGGACGCTCGGGTAACCACTGCGCGTGTCGTGCGTCGTCTGACGGGACAAAAAAGACGACCCACACGAGTCGTCGATAAGGCTTGAAAGGGCAACGCATGCATGTATGCACCACGGCCCTCCGTCGGTTCTGAGACGAGGTGCATATATTTGATGTCGTGTTTCATCTCGAAAAAAAAAGATCAATACGCACTGACCCCGGGCCTTCTTCCGCAGACTCCGATGTGGGACCCGTTTTCGGATGATCTTGAACCAAGTTTTCTCCATCAGGCGTCGGATGCTGCGGCGGCGGTTCGGTCCCCCGAGAGGAGCAAGCCAGGTCGAAAGCAACTCGGCAAGCCAACAGCGGACCGTTTCGATGGTCAGCCACGTTCACTCCTAGGTTTGCCCAAAGGGTGCGATATGCGTCGGAAACACGCAATAGAGCTGGTTACAGCACGTCATCGCGTCCGCCAGGAAGTCCCACCCAACGATATGCAGACACGACAAGTCCGTAGCCTTTTGATGCTCCTCATGTACACACACACACACGCCCAGGGTAATTGTTTCGTGTTTCGACGGGCTCTGTTCAGTCTGGTCGCTGCACTCGCGGTCTGGACGCCACTGTCTGTAACGTCTGTGAGAGCCCAACGGTGCGATTCGTGGGTTCCAGCCCAGTTTCGGGGGGTCGCGATGCGCAATTTGCCTTTTGGGCTTGTTCCCAAACGACCTTCTGAATCGCATCGACCCTGAGACCGTCGTACGCGGAACATGTCTAAGGTCTGTAAAACAGAGACCAAGTCGCGTCCGTTTGCCGGAAATGGAATGGGGAAAACGTGCGTTCGGATCGCAGTGTGTCGCCGTGTGGTGGTCAAGAGCGCATGGCAGACTGCACAAAGGGGTTGAACACAATAATGGCATCGGCGAGACGCGCGTTCGACGGACACGACGGGCAAACATGACCGAAAAGGTAATGCGACGCGTCGATCCTGCCAGGCGGACATGACGACGTAGAGGGGGTGATCGACAGGACACCATGATACCAGTTTGCTCGTTTCCCTGGAAAGGGGTAGAGGACGGAGACGATCATGCTCATGCTTGATCTAGATGAGCGGCCTCGCAGGCGCGAACGAACGCGTCGACAAAGAAAACGTGACGACGTCTTCCGTGGCTGTCGGACGTTTCGCTGTGATGACACCACCGCATCCGACGCGCTGCTCGGTGTTTCTGTATTTGCATAGACCAAGGAAACCGCCGTGATGCTGTGGGGACACATTAGGTGTTCACGGGTCCCACTGGGCGATAGGGCGCCATCTGCGGCGCGGAGTCGTCCGATCGCGCACGGGTACCCCTCGTCTGACTGACAAAGCTCGATAAGAGTTCGTCCGATAAGCAACACCGTCACGACGGCCCAGACGCGCGAGGATTGTACGGAGAGCCTGATTGCCGTACTTGGCCCGCGCCCGCGCGAGCTGGCATTCCGGACTTGGCCGAGACATCCCCGCGACGGAGATTTGGCAGAAGACATCAGGACCCTATGCTCAATATTTGATAGCGCATGTCGTCAGGCAACGGCATGCTGCTGACTTGCAAGGATCGACCATCGATAGAGTGGGGGGGGACCCGAGGGACTCTTGGCCTGCGCCATAATGGGTGGAGATGGGTGGAGAATGGGAGCCGCGTGAACGATTCACGGAGCTTTTGCAAAGGACGATCGGGTTTAGGCTGCGGGTGCGATCAATGCGCACAGGACGATGATCTCAATCATAGTTTCCACCAGACTGGATTCGTCGCTCATATATCGCCCCAAATTTCCTTCGATAAGGGTGAGAGGCATCCGCCAATGCGGCTGTGACCGTCATCGCCATGACAAGCATCTGATGCGTGCCATGCGCATCATCGTCGACGCGAACTGATAGGGTGCCTTTCCATCATTATTTAAACTGCGGTGCATTCCAGTGAAACGCATTGCAATCGACCAGAGGCGCGTCGTGGACTCGTACATCCTGAGACGCTCAAGTGTGTTCGCTCTTACGATAGGAGTAAGCGACCGAGTTGGCGTGATGGACGTCGTCTACGAGGTTCTTACAGCTTGGCGCTGTCCTTTATCAAATCCTTCGACCAGGGCGCTGCTTTTTCCACCGCCTGATGCATCTTTTTCACCTTGTTCTCAAACAAGGCCAACGAATCCTCGCCGATCGGGAGGAACAGGGGTAGCTTTTTGCGTTCGCCCGCGGTAGCCACCAAACGGTACAGCATCTCTGCAAATTTGAGCGGATCGCCATCGAAGGAAATGCCGTCAAAGGTGTCACGTAGGGATGCGGTCACGCTGTTGGCGTAGGTGGGGTGGGGCGGGAGGATTTTGGTGCCGGCGAGGACATTGGTGTCGAAAGAGCCGGGCTGAAGAATGCAGATCTGGTTGGGCGTAAGTAAGCGGCGTGGGTCGTGAAGGGGTGAACTTGCCTTGATGTTCCATTGAAGCGGGATCTCTCTCGAAAGGGATTCCGTGAAACCTTCGATGGCTAGGTCTGTGTGAATGTGGACGTCAAACTCGGGCGAGGGCTGCACGCACCATGTTTGCTGGAGAAATGTATGAAGCGTCAACGGGGAAACATGCAACGTGCGAGTCGACACACCTCGCCGAGTAAAACGCCATGCCAGGCGGCCCAACAAAGCCCGACATGGAGCTGTTCTGCAGGATCACGCCACCTTGCCCGGGTGGGTTCACCTCCCTGAAAAACTGGACCGCCGCACGACTCACAGCGACGGCACCCCAGAAGTTGACCTCGAAGAGTGCGCGGGCGTCAGCGTCGGGTGTGGCCTCAGCCTCGCCTACGATGCTGTACCCGGCATTGTTGAACACGACGTCGAGACGACCAAACGCGGCGCGTGTGCGGGCAAAGGCGGCGGTGATGTCGTCTGGACGGGTGACGTCGAGCTGGAGGAGAAGGAGTTGTGAGGGGGGATAGATGGTCGTGAGGTGGGCGAGGGCGGCGGGTGTGCGGAGGGTGGCGACGACGATGTCGCCTTTGCGGAGGAGAACTTGGACGAGGGCTTTGCCGAACCCGGAGGACGCGCCGGTGACTACGCGTGATGTTCATACGCGTCAGGTCAGAGCGACCGGAACTCACCAAACCAGACCCTTGCAGAGCTCATCATGGCTCATGGTCGCCACATGCGCAACATACTTAAATGCATGCGTGCTGGGCGGTGCACACCCTGATGATGGTGGCCACGATGATGATGATGATGACGATGGTCGGTGTATGTACTCGCGTAGCGTTACGAACGTTACACACGGCCATGTTTTTGCTTCGTACGGCGTCCCGGATCTCACCCGCGAGGCTCCTTCGTCCGCTCTTCGCCCTCCCGAACACCCGGGCACTCTCGACCGGGGTCCCCTCTGACCAGCTCGGGTTCACCCCCGACCAACACCCCACCTCCGACGTGCCCATCGCCAATGCAGACGAGCGCAAGGTTTCCATATTGTGGTCCCCCCAGAACTGGTCGCGATTGTGCGTGTCGTGCCGTCGTCGTTGATTGCCGTCCCGTTCATCTCCAAGCCACTTCTAGCCACCACATCTGGCTGCGCGACCACTGCCGCTGTTCAGAGTGTTTTCACTCCGAGACAAAACAGAGATTGCTCAACACGTTTCAGGTGGGTCATGATGTTTGGGTGTCATGTCACTCATCTATCTCGTCCAGATTCCTCCGGACATCAAGCCACAACACGTCCAATCCTCTCCCGAGGGTCTCGAAGTCGTTTGTCCGTCCCGCTCTGATAGCATATACGCACGTGCCGGCTGACCCACACAGGGCCCAATGTTGATGCAGAAGCCCAGTTTCACTCTTCTTTGTATCCGTGGTCGTGGTTGAAGGCGCATACATACGATCCGCCACTCAAGTCAGCATCTACGTCCGGCGAGTCCGTGTCGATGTACCTTGTCGAGCACAGAACCATGTTGACGGACTTGTCAGCAAGGTGCTGTGGGGGGCAAAAATTGCCAGATCGCCCCCGACGGTGTCGTATGCAGATACGATGAATGACGAGGGAATGCACAAGTGGTTGTCTAACATAGTGAGCATCGTCAGAGCAAGACGACCAGTCGGAGGCTGACTTCGAACAGAACAAGTTTGGGTTTTGCCTTGTGTCTGGAGTCCCAGTCGCTCCAGAAGCGACAGAAGATCTATCGAAACGAATTGGATTCATCCGTGAGACACAGTGTGAGTAGAACAGCATCGCTTCCGATTTAGGGGCATGCGATAGAGCGGTCACCGGTCAACACAGACGGCAAGTTTTGGCAAGTTACAGCAGACATGACCAAAGTGGACACGGCATATACCGCGATGGCGCTCGCGGCGCACACCGACAATACCTACTTTGTGCGTATTCGACGTATCCGGGCAGCGCAGCGACTGATACGACACAGACGGATCCATGTGGACTGCAACTCTTCCATGTTGTCTCCCACACGGGTTCTGGCGGGGCCACGTTGCTCGTGGATGGCTTCTACGTTGCTTCGTTACTGAAAGAGTTGCATCCCGACGCATACGAGTTGCTATCGCGAATTCCCATTCCCGCGCACGCAGCTGGGGAAGGTGATGCATTGTACCAGCCCAATATGCCGAACGGGTATCCACCGTTGCGACACGACGCGGCAAGCGGCGAACTGGTGCAGGTGCGGTGGAACAACGACGACCGAAGCGTGATGAGCCACCTGGATCCCGAGCTGGTCGAGCCGTGGTACGTAGACAACCAGCCCTGCTCGCGAATCCGACTCGAGCACCGGTCCTAGGTACGACGCCATCCGCAAGTGGCATGGGTTGGTGAAGAGCAGCGATTCAGAGTATTGGGTGCAGCTGACGCCGGGGACGGTGTTGAGCGTGGACAACCAGCGGGTGATGCACGGCCGGTCGTCGTTTACGGGGCAGCGACGCCTTTGTGGCGCATACGTTGGCGTGGACGAGTATCGGTCGCGTCTGGCCGTGCTGAGGGAGCGCACGCTCGGCCAAGCGCGCAGCGTGTGGAGTGCCGGGCTATAACCAAAAAAAGGAAAGGGGCTCGGCACCGACATATAGCGGAGTTTAAATCCTGGGAAGGAATTGGCAAAAGTGCGGGGTCTATCGTCACGTGATGGGGTGTCTGGATCATGTCATTGTCATCTGACGCGGGGTTTAAAGGCGCGCGATTTGAACCTTAGATCTGCGGTGACCGGGGTCCGACAACTATTTGTACTGCCCCGTTATCTTCTTTGGCCCCGGGCCATTGTCATCCACTAACCCGCACGAGATGGCCAACGTCTCCTCCTCCTCCTCCTCCTATGGCGTCGTACCGCCCGACGTCAGCCCCAACGCCCCCCTCCTCCTCCCCACCTCCGAGTTCGCCCGCATGCACCTCGAGCATCTCACCGCGCACCCTCCAGACTCCGTCTTGTTTCCTTTTCTCCACGGTCTCGAGGGCGACAACGACGCACAGTGCATGTTCTTCGCCTCCTCCGCCTCCCATCCCGCCGCCATGGTGCGCGACGCTTCCGGTCGCGTCGTGCGCCCGCCTCGCTACAGGGGTCTCATCTGGGTCCTTTGCGACGACGATCTCGACGCACCCGCATCCCCCATATCCGAGGTGACCGAGTACGACACCGACTCGGACGACTTTTCCGAAGACGACCACGACCTCGAGATGGCCCCGCCAGATCACGACGCCCCCATGGACGTCGATCCCGCCTCGTCCTTCATGCACCCAACCGCCCTCCGCATATCCACCGCAGACTCGAGCACAGACCCAAAGTCTTCTTCTCCCAGCGCACCTCTCAACATCGTCTACAACAATTTCCGTGAGCCCCACGACCGCAGACCA
>JBBPUI010000536.1:0-19465 GCA_038094615.1 Heimioporus aff. retisporus
AGCACCTCGCCGATCAAGTCGCGCATGGTTTATTCGACGGGCGCTGGCAACATCTTTAGACAGGTGAAAGCGCTCTTGGGCGAGGAGGACGGTTTCACGCTCGCAGCCAGAAAGATAGAAACGTCCGATCCCAAGGAGCTCACGGAAACGTTCCTGAGGGAGGAACTGAGCGTGGGCAATGGCGTAAGCGACGGGAGCGGCACGCCTCTCACACGGCCGGCGTCGAACGCGTCGTTCGCGAGGCCAAAAGGGCCAGGCAGGAGACGGTGATGACGCTCGGACTTACTTTCGTGGTCGCGGTGTATGTATAATAAGGACATGGAGATGGAGTTCCGTATAGTCACCCGATTCCACATGCGGATGAGTTCCGGTGCTACTAATAGTAGAGCCTCGCCTCTGAATCGTTTCGTTACTTTCCGGCTCGTCGACGTTGACGTTTCACCATGTTGGGCAGACGAATTCAGAAGGCGACGTCCATCCCGGTCGTCCTGCGAGCACACCTTGCGTTGAGCATACGGTGGTACAGTACACCACGATCAAAAGTGTGGGCGTCGGCCGAAGAGGCCGTCAAGAGCGTCAAGTCTGGCGATGTGTTGCTTTGTGGAGGTGAGGGTCCGTGCGTGTGGGGTCGGTGTCGTCCTGACGGCGTGTCGACAGGATTCGGGCTTGCTGGAGTGCCAGGTGCGGTCGACGTGGATGCTAGCAACCATGTGATATTCAACGGTCCTTAGATACCCTACTCGCGGCCTTGGTGAAGCGGAAGGATGTCGTCCACCTCACCGCCGTGTCTAACAACGCTGGCGCAGGCGACAGCGGTCTTGGTACGCACACGGACTCTGAACACACATCCATGCTCAAACGTTCGGACAGGAAAACTGTTCAACGCCAAGCAAGTAGACAAGATCATTGCTTCATACCCGGGAGGGTCAGTTCGTCGCCCCTTGACTACGGTCCTTGAATGACCTTCGTGTCCACATAGGAACAAGACGTTTGAGGCGTTGTATCTCAACGGCCAGGTTTCGCTGGAACTTTGTCCTCAAGGTAGTCTTATAGAACGGATACGTGCTCATGCTGCCGGTATACCCGCATTCTTCAGTCCTACGGGCGCTTCCACTGCGGTCGAGGAGGGTGCAATACCCATGAGATACAACGAGGGCGGCTTCGCCAGCGGTGTCAAAATACCAGGCGTCAAGAAAGAGACGCGTGAATTCGATGGTCGCAAATACGTCATGGAGACCTCTATCGCGGGCGACGTTGCGTTCATCAGGGCCTGGAAGGTCGACCAAGTCGGGAACTGCGTTTTCCGGTGAGAGATAGGGTTGCATGTCCATAGGGGCCGAGCGTCTGAACGTCTTTCGCTGTAGCTTTGCTCAAAATAACTTTAGCACTGCTATGGCGAAGAACGCCAAATTAACGATCGTCGAGGTAAGTTGATGCCCGTCATTCTGGGTGGACATTTACCTGGCTCCTAGGCTGACGAAATCGTACCTGTCGGCTCCTTGGATCCTAGTACGATTCACGTTCCGGGCATCTATGTGGATCGTGTCGTTCCCGCCACCGAACCCAAACGTATCGAGTTTGTGACGCTGGCCCCCAGCGAAACCGCGGAGAAAAGCGAACCGTTGAGCGCGGAGAAAGCTGCCGCTTTGGCTCAAAGGCACAAGATTGCGAAACGTGCTGCAAAGGAAATCCAGGACGGATACTATGTGAACCTTGGAATTGGTATGCCAACGCTGGTCCCAGAGCACCTGCCCGAGGGTGTACACGTATGGCTGCAAAGTGAGAATGGTATCCTTGGGATGGGACCCTACCCCACCAAGGAACAAATTGACCCGTGGGTGCGGTGTTGCCGATGCCTATTCGTTTCCGCTGACGATGTTGTGAAGGGATCTCATCAATGCTGGGAAGGAGACCGTTACCCTCGTACCTGGTGCATCGATCTTTGGTATGTCCAACGACTTTCTCTTTTTTAAACTGACGCCACGGATAGATTCTTCCGAGTCTTTCGCCATGATTCGCGGCGGCCACATAAACGTTGCGATCTTGGGTGTCAGTTTGTCTGACCTGCTTTTTGTTCGCCGTCGCTTATATGTCCATATGCTCTCTAGGCCATGCAAGTTTCTCAGGCTGGCGATATCGCCAACTTTATGATTCCAGGCAAACTGGTGAAAGGTGTGTATGCAAACTAAAATAGCTTCGCTTTCTGCGCTCGTTTCTCACCACATCGTGCGTTGTAGGCATTGGTGGAGCCATGGACCTTGTCTCTAACCCCGACAAGACAAAGGTGATTGTAGTGATGGAACACTGTGCGAAAGACGGAAGCCCGAAGATTCTCAAAGAGTGCAGCCTTCCCCTCACTGGCGCACGGACTGTCAGCCAGATTGTCACCGAACTGGCCGTGTTCAACGTGGACCGAATGAACGGCGAGCTGGAACTGGTGGAACTGCAAGAAGGAGCTACGTTGGATGAAGTCAGGGCAAAGACAGGTTGCGACTTCAAGGTGTCGCGAGATCTGAGCAGATTATGATTTCTCTGCTTTGTGCGTACTGTCTACGGTTAATATTGTAATATATATTCCCTTTCACTTTCATCACCTCAAGCTTGGTGATCAACACATTGTGTCAAGTGAGTGGACTCGGCTCATTCTTCTAACTCCGCACTCACACGATAGTCCGCACTCCACGTGACCACAGCAGTAGAGAAGCGATGCAGCTTTGTGCCGATGGATGGGTGAAAGATGAAAGCGACCGCCGAATCGTGGCACCCGGTCATTCACTGGCTCGGCCGGCCTCCCCCAAAGGATTAGGCCTGAGAGTGGGGCCGTGCGGCAAAGTTGTTCCAGCCAAGGTATAAAGGTATGGCATGCTAAGGGCCGATCTCAACTACCGCAGTCTCGATCCCTTTCACCTTCCGCTCTCTTCCTTTCCCATGAACACCTTAAGGCTGCCTCGAGTTGGCTTGAAAGCTGAGCTGCGCATATTTTCATGCCGGCTTCGTATCAGGAATTACAGTGTTGCTGCGTCGAAAAACCACAAGGTTTGGGACTCGGTCGATGAGGCGGTCAAGGATGTCAAGACTGGTGATATCGTGTTAAGCGGAGGTGAGCTTCCAGCGAGCTAGCTAGCGCGCAACGCTTGAACTCTATGATCCATCTAGGTTTTGGATTGTGCGGGACACCAGGCAAGTGACGTATTCGGACCGGTTGATCGGGCCGGTGCTCAAGTCTTTTTGTAGAAACGTTGATCACTGCCCTTTCAAAGAGAAAGGATGTGTCGGGACTGACAGCTGTCTCAAATAACGCAGGCGCGGGCGACGGTGGTTTGGGTAAGTGACTCTCCTCGCTTGTGTGACGTGTTGGCTGACAGCTTTCAGTCAAACTACTCAGATCGGGACAACTGGACAAGCTTATGATATCATACCTCGGAGGGTCGGTCGTCTGTCTTCGGTAGTGGGTAACGTTGCTGACTGCAACTTCTACTAGCAACAAATACCTCGAACAGATGTACTTGAAAGGTGAAATGTCTCTGGAACTTGTGCCGCAAGGTACTCTGGTGGAGCGCATGAGGGCGCACGCTTCAGGTATCCCCGCATTCTTTACCCCCACTGGAGCTTCCACGACAGTCGAAACCGGTGGAATACCCATCCGATTCAATGCGGGCGGGTTTAAGGACGGCGTTAAGATTCAGGGAAATAAGAAGGAGTTTAGGGTATTCGATGGGAAACGATACGTCATGGAACCAGCTATCGCTGGTGACGTCGCTTTCGTACACGCATGGAAAGCGGACGAGGCTGGCAACCTTATGTTTAGGTGGGTTATGTGATTTGCATGCTTCTCCGGTCGCCAGATCTAATTAGCTTGCTATAGATATGTCGCGAATAATTATAACAACATTATGGCAAGGAACGCGAAGCTCACTATTGTAGAGGTATATAAAGCACATCATTCTGTTGGTCGCATCTGAACTTTCGCACAGGCCGAAGAGATTGTCCCGATTGGAACTTTACCTCCCAACAACGTTCACTGCCCTGGCATCTACGTTGATCGGATTGTCAAGTGCACGGAGCCCAAGCAATTTGAAATCTTGGCCATTGCCCCTCCACCATCCGCGGATGGAGCGGTGGATCCCAAAGTCGAGCAGAGTACTCGTCGCAGAATAGCTCGACGTGCTGCGCAAGAAATAGAGGACGGTTTCTATGTCAACCTTGGTGTTGGAATTCCCACCTTGGTTACTGAGTACCTCCGTCCTGGCGTGAAGATCTGGTTGCAGAGTGAGAATGGTATCTTGGGAATGGGTCCGTTCCCACTTTCTGAGGACAAAGCAGATCCGTTAGTGCCTATTTATACCTAATAGCGTCCTCTGACCCAAGCTCTGCAGCGACATTACCAATGCTGGAAAGGAGACTGTGTCATTGTTGCCCGGTGCTTCGGTCTTTGGTGAGCAGATACGCGTGCTGTGAACATCACTGCGGGTTGACCGACGAACTCGCAGATTCGTGCGACTCCTTTGGCATGATTCGCGGGGGCCACATCGATGTTACCATGCTTGGTGTATGTCCCGAGCCCGTGTTGAGAAAAATGTATTCTGACATTCTGACAGGCTATGCAAGTGTCTCAGAATGGTGATATTGCGAACTTCATGGTTCCCGGGAAGCTCGTAAAAGGTGAGCTGTACCTTTATATATCAAACACGGTGAGGGCTGACGACATACAAGGCATTGGTGGTGCTATGGACCTTGTATCGAACCCGGAGAAGACAAGGGTCATCGTCGCCATGGAACACTGCGCCAAGGACGGCAGTCCTAAGATTCTCCAAGAGTGCACGCTTCCCCTTACGGGTGCTCGCGCCGTCAGCCAAATCATCACAGATCTTGCGGTGTTCAACGTGGACAGGCAAAACGGCGGGCTTCACTTGATAGAATACGCGCCACACGTGACGATCGACGAAATACGCGCCAAGACTGCCTGCGACTTTATCGTTTCTGAGAACGTGAAGCAAATACAGATCTAGGAGGTTGTCGTGGCGATGATACGTACGTCGTCGCAGGTGTTTCTCTGGCATGTATGATAGTCAGTCCTCCATGAACCACGGGGGCGTATTGAATTTAAAAGTAACTATTGCTGTTCACGTTTCGCCATCCCTGCACGTGTGAGATGAAAAATGTAGTTGCATGCTGCGCAGTGCCGTTTTGTGTGGAGCGTGTTGAGACTGCGTTGGCAACAAGTGCTACCGGGGTTAGTACTGTACCACGGTCACGGCGGCGGCTAGTCAAGTTGAAGCAATACCCGCTTTGACCAAGTTGACTAGTATCCACTGGAATCGCACCGTCCGCAGGGCTCTTCGCCGTCGACTACAACAATGAACTGGCTCGTCAACTTCTTCGCCGGCGGCGGCGGCAGCAGCACCAAGCAGTCTCTCCGGAGAGGCCAGGCATTGTCAAGCACACACGACGCCTTTTCTCTCCCGACCACATCTCCCACCCTCCCCACTCAACCCGATGCCTTCAGTCCAGATACCCTCCAGCCTCCAGAACCTCTCAGTCCTGCGTATACCTACCCCCCGCAGTCACCCTTGAGTGCGTACGGTTATGCCCCGACGTCGTGAGCAGCCACTCCATCTCTTCTCTTTTTCGCCTCTGACCGCGTATATTTCACTAGCTCGCGCTCGCGGCCGACTTCCTTACTTCCTCTACACAATATACCTTACACCGATGCAATGACACCACCTCCCCCATATCCGCCATTAGCCACCACTTGGAATCGCATAAAAGTCTGGCTTGCACGGGAATACCCAGAGCTAGGGGACACTCTCAACTATGGAATTCTCCCTCAAGATTTGGCCCAAATAGAGATGCAGTTTGGCTTCGCACTCCCGCAAGCAGTTCGAGAGTCGTATTCGGTCGTCGACGGCCAGGAGGCCGAGTCGTCAGCAGGTTGCTCCGAGGGCCTCTTCTTTGGGCTATCGCTCCTCCCTCTTGAAGACGTCCTAGAGGAGTGGCGGTTCTGGAGAGAGGTCGACGAGGATCCCGCGACTGGTGCAAATCCACGTCTTCGTAGCTTCATGCAATCGATACCGGATGGCTGGATACGCAAGGAGTACTCACAGAGAGGCTGGATACCTCTCGTGGTTGACAAGGCTGGCAACTACATTGGCGTGGATCTCAACCCTGGCGAACGCGGGAGTGTTGGACAGGTGATCGTCTTTGGCAGAGATTTTGACACCAAGGTCGTCCTCTGGTGTGGTGATGGTCCCGGTGGTTGGGCAAGATGGTTGTCGAATTTTGCGGACGAGTTGGAGAGTGGCGAGGGCTATGTGTTTGGGCAAGCAAACAGTGATGGCGAGGGAAGTGAAGATGAACTCGGATACGAGGCCTACTTCTATGATGGGAAAGGGCGGGGCCAAGGTGATGGCGGGGGCGAGGGAGGTCCAGGTGGGCTGCAGATGTCCGGACTGTACAAAGGATGGAATCCTCTGGAAGCATGGGCCGATAAGGGGGTGAAAAAGTGGTACGAGGCAGGGCTGCTACCAGACATCTCGTCACCCGTCGAGAGGGGCAAGGTAGTCATCAGAATCCCGCAAAATAAATTCTTTTGGCTAACTTTGCTGATCATCCTAGGCCCCCGACAAACGTGGTCTAGGTGTCCTGAACCTCGACGAGTCTGCGGCAGTGGTTCCTATACCAGTCTTTGGAAAGGAAATTGATGAACAGCCATCTGCGCCCACCGACGATCCTCAAACCGATGCTCGCGATCTACCTTCCATATCGGTCACCAAACCTCCAGCCCCGCAACCTGTTGACTTGCCAAGTGTAAGTGATGTTGTAGCGCTCCCTTCCCCGCCGGATTCGAATCGTTCCTCTCTCGACGTCGACCTGGAGGCCGGCCGAGGTATCCGACTACCGGTTGATGATGATCTCACTACCAGCATACAGCCAGCACGGAAAATAACGCCGCCAGAAGCAGTCTCTCGCGGGCGCTCCCCTACTCAGCCGTCGCCGCTGGGCGAGGAAGACACCGATTTACTCCCGGATGTGGCCCCCTCCTCATCCACTGAACCGGAGCTGGACCCAACACCGCCAGTCGCAGGACAAGATCCTTTTGCAAGTACCACTATTCGGTTGGTTGGCGGTGGGTCATCGAATGGCGTGGATTCAACAGCTCTCGATGCAGTGGAAAGTGTTGTATCCGACGTTCCTGCTACCGTTGTCTCGAAGACTAGTGAATCTTCTCCCAAGAAAGAACAGGCGCATGATAATACCAAGTCATCGAGTCTTTCCTCCTTCAAGAGACTTAGTGCTCACCTAACTAGCGGGAAACGGAAAAAGGACTCTCAGTAGTAATAGTGTCAAGGAGGCACTATAACGTCCCTTCATTTTGATTGAGACCCCGCATACGTGGGTTAGTTCCGTATCCATGTACACAATGTGTTTTCCTCGCACAGGCTAGTCTTGTGCTTCAAGATGAACGCAATCCGCTTAATGGCCCCATTCTGCTTCCTTCCGTCTAATAGTATTTCTCTCGTTTACATCATGATATCCCCTCCTCACGAGCATTTCTCTTCCGCCGAGACAATTCATCGCATTTTTTTCTCTTCCCCCTTTGTCCACTTATACCCGTTCGCGTAACTGCGTCACGTACATTTGGAATTTCGCTAATGTATGTTCCCAAGGACTCAGAAAGGGTTCCTTGGAAATTTTTTGCAACCTCTCTCTCTTGTTGGTCCGAGTGTCGAACATCCTAAAATTGGTCAATTGAAAAGTTGTCGCAATCAACCAAGTCGATCAGCGACGTCATCCATGTCGACTCGCTGTTGGAACCGGAGCCCAGAGTCGAGCCCAATTTTTTCAACCGTAACCCGACTGCAAAGGTTCGGAGATGCTCAACTTGTAAGCCTCCGTCCTTGTCTCTGATTGACTGGGTATATTCGAGTTATCCATTTTGCATGAAAATCAACAGTCCACTAACATAGTTACAGCATGGGGGCCCGAGCATCCTAGCATGATGCTACTTCACGTTCGACAACTGGCACACGAAAGTCTGCAACATCATTTTCCACAAAAAAATGGCGGACCTTGGAAGACAACCCATGATATCCCTTTATCCCTTTATGGTGGCTTCTTCGTTTGGCATGGCAACGCGAATGGTTTCACTGATACTACACAATCGATCATTGCGAAATCAACAGACACATAGCTCGTCAAGTGTTTAGCGGAGCGCTGTCCTCGACTCTGCTATTTATGTGGATGCTAGACCTGCCATTTTAAACCCGATATCCAAACAATTAGCGCGACTTCGGAATCATACCTTTGCTGGTATTTATTCCGTGAATATACCAAGGCAAGAATAGGTGAAATTTCTAGGTCCTGGTCAAGATGGGTGATGCGAGCGCCTTTTTCGTTTCGCTGAGGTCTGATAAAATTGAAGACGATCTGCCCTGGGACGCAGAAACCTAGGAATCATCGGCGGTCAGTGACGATCCAACCAAGCTCTCGATCTCGACAGGGTTTGACCTGATGAAGCGCAGACAGAAGATTGGGTTGTTTTAGTGCGTAAACATCGAAGCCTCCGGTCCGCATGGTGGTTTTTTTTTTTTTTTTTGGCAGACGTATATCTTACGTACGGCGTCTACTCTTGTCACAAGTCGGCGCGCCGAAAATCGCCAATGCACTCGGACCTGGTTCGGATGGTCACGATGACTCCGGAGAGCGCATGCATTGCGCTCAACGAGGCGACGCCAGAAGATGGCACCATGGAGGCTTATGACTCACTGTTCTGCCTGAGGACGCCATTCAATGTTGGCGCGGGTTCGGAGATTGGGGAGGGGGATGGCCACAAACGTTGCATCATGACGGCGTGTGACCAAGTTCCGCCTAACTATGGGTCCCCAAATAGACATAGCACTACACACCAGCACCAGGAGAGGGCTGGGCACGATGCTCATTTGGACAATTTCCGCGCTCCGTGCTATCAATTATAGACCAGGGAAGTTCAACACTCCGCAGCCATCCAAAACTAACGTTCGTTGACATTGCAAAGCACTGCACCGCTTGCTTTTTTTGAGCGCTCTTGATCCTCCAATCGCCGCTCTCCCGGCAGAATGGAAGATTTTGCCCTCCCTCTCTCTGTTTGATGTTTATCTTATGGAGTGCGAGTAACCAAGGCTTTGTCAGACGCCACTCGAAGATCGTGCCTGGAGCTCATGCAAGTCACTTTGCTGGAGCCCGTCACGGTGCCAGTGAGATGGCAGGTCTTTTTGCCAGTTTCATCATTGTCGCCGGGCTTGTCTTCCTAAGCTAAGGCTTCTGTTTCGAGTCGAGCAAGCTGAAGAGCATATAGTCAAGGCAGCTTGTCAGCAGCTCCGTGACGTCGAACATTTCAAAATGCCCGCACAGATCGTCGCTTCGCTGCCTTTGTTGATTTATGGAGCGGCTCATTTCTACCTGCCATCCCAACTCCCCACATGTTCCTTTGCTGCCGCGTGCCCCTCCGCCTGCCAGCATGCCATGTTTGACCGCTCCGACAACCAAAGTCTTTCGGAGGGGATCAAATATAAGATATATAAAAGACCGCCATCTTCTTGTAGCTTCGAACTAAAGCTTGTATCTCGTACTCGGACTTATTATTGCAGGATTCATTCA
Source organism: Heimioporus aff. retisporus (assembly GCA_038094615.1). Taxonomy (NCBI): domain Eukaryota; kingdom Fungi; phylum Basidiomycota; class Agaricomycetes; order Boletales; family Boletaceae; genus Heimioporus; species Heimioporus aff. retisporus. Next base: position 9,637 of record JBBPUI010000536.1, read on the forward strand.
AGATATGTATAATCAGTACCCTGGACACGCATCTAACATGACGTACGGCGTACCCCATACCGCAACTGCATCTGGAGAAGAGAGAGATTATTATACCAGCGTCGAGGTATGCAAGACACTCATATTCAATCTATATTCGTTGAATATTTGTGATAGATATTTCAGAACGGTGCACCTGCCCAATTTCCCGAGGACATGTTCCAGCAGCCCATGTCTGCTCCCTATTCAGGTGAACCCTACCATGACCCGAACCCCATGCGTGGACCCGAGAGTGTAAGCGGATCGCCTGCATTCTTTTCCATGGCTCAGATTGAGTTACAGACGATGCAGATCCCTGGTAGTGCGCAATTGATCGAAGCAGAAGTGTTACCAGCAATTTCCCAGAGTGTCAGTCAAGCGCCGCTGGCTATATGTCGCTGGTATCACAGTGGTGTGTTATGTGATGCCCCCCTCACCTATGGGGGGGCTTCTAAACATTTCAAAACCGCCCATGGAATCAGGGACATGCATGAATCGGAAAGAGTCGTTTGCAAATGGAGGGGGTGCCCACTGGCAGGGAAGGAAATAGGCCGTAAAAATTTTATCCGTCACATCCGCGAGTGTCACCTTGGGCATTCAAGAGTATAGGCTTATCGTGGCCGATAATATTCTATCAACGCCGCTTCCTACTGGGAATTTTCTGGCCAGTCTCTTACTGTGTCGATTGTACATATTATGTTGAAGTTACTTTCATTTACCGTCCAAGTTACCTAGTATAGTATGCACTCGCTGGGCGCGCTTTTTATCTGATTGACGAAAGATGGATCGATGTTACTCACTGGTTTACACTCCTCACTTCTTTGTACGCCCGGCCTATAGACTTGTGATATGTTCTTAGCAAATTTGTTTGACCGAATAGCGGCTCAGTGGTGTCAACACTCGAGTACTCATGACTGAGTTCGAACCAAATTTTTGGTACCATCGATTTGGAGAATCTTCCTACTTGTTTTTAGTCTTTCGAGTAACCGTTCCGCGCTCTACTGACGATAATGGATTAAACGCTCCTCAAGTTGTGTTTCCCTCAGTCCCAAGTTTATAGGCAAACCAGAATCCCTGCGTTCAAGTTGATTCAAGAACTGTGTTAACATGTCGCCCGATGAAAAAGACCAACTTTAAGCCCAGTCCAGTGTGGCACTTCGCCAAACAAATGCCGCGGTGCTGCCGCGAGAATTTTCATTCGACGCTTCAAACTTCAGGCTTCAAGAACAACACCAAGTAATATTGAACCATCGCAGCAAGTGCGGGCAAGCGGGTCTCTCAAGTCCCTGTTTGGGCGCATTGTCTGCCTCTTTAAGCCTCGAATTTCAAGTCTAAGGGCAACCAACCTATGCCAGGCCCAGGACCTTATATTCCATTCTTCGTCAGGTCGTAGGACATAGTTAAGTAATATCCCATAACGTTGAGCGATTCATTTATGGTCTGATCGACATCACAGTATTTGAAATTTAGCTCTGTAGGAGTATCTGCTCTGAATCCGATGAGCCACATCGCCGACACCATGAACACGAGTACATCGGGTACTTAATTAGCGTTTTTTTTCTCGCAACCCGCGAGGCGTCACCGAGATATGCGCTGGCTATTCTTTCTATGTCGTGGTGAAGGTCGATTTTCATGTTGAGATGAGGGTTGCTTCAGCTTCAGTAACGATCAAATCACATGCATTGCAAACGGTAATCGATTGGGTCGATAATTCAGCCTGGGTATTCGAGTTCACCGGATAATTTCACAGTAATCCTAGCGATGGAGATGAGGAATCGATCAAGATAGTAGTTCCTCGGCCCCGCATGGCTTTCGTATACTTATCTGGTGGAGACCTTGAAGAGCTTCAAGTCAGCTGCGTGGCTGATGTGCGTGGTTTGCAGGACTCGTGGAGGATGGAACTTAGCCTTGTCTTCCGCTACATCGCTGACTTCTCTAGAACAAGCCTGCTCCGTTGCATGTATGAACATTCTATCTCTCGAACAGTGAAGAAATACATACCACATAGGATTTTAGTAAGAAATCCCCCCTCATCTTGCCCGTCCTGGACTACAGCGCCCGAGGAAATTTGATTGACAAGCCTTTTTCTCACTTTCCCAGTGTCAATGGCTATGTTCCAGTCATATTTGTGAGAAACAGTTGCTTTCTTGCGACTTTATGAGCCACTGTTCTGCGTTAAATGATCGGGCAGGAGAGTCATGGGGGTCAATCCTCGATCGGTTTTCCCAGACCAGACGTAAAGTCGTTCCGTAATCATCAACATGGTCTTTTTTGTCTTCATCTTCCAAGAACGGTCATGTTACAAAAACCGCGAGGCTTTTTGAGACCGTATCCAATTTCACCTTTTCCAGTTCCTACCAACAGGCCTCCTTTCTTCCGCGAGGTACGACACAAACAATTTCGGAGAGCCCTCCAAAATCGGTTACCCAATATTTCGGAGTCCTTGCCAATGATTGGCATTCAAGCCCTCCAGGACGGAGCCTGTCAACGTGTTCTCGCCCAACAACACTCCCGACCCTTCCTTCAAGCACGCCTGGAGTCCCTTCGGTCTCGGTAAACAGGCGGTCAAGTTCCATTGTTTTCCGATACCTATCTCCAACCTTGGATAGTCTAGAGGCGATGCAATGCGGATACTAGAGACTGATAAGCTATACGTCACGTTTTTTCCAACTTGATTGGTGACGCTCCCGCAGCTCCCCCAAGCCAGCGTGTTGGACCCCTCCATATTCCAAAAACTTCGTGAACCTGTTCTCGGGACTCAACTCCCCGTCTGCTATCTCAGCTCTCCCATGTCTACCCTCCATCTTAGAGTGCTTCCGGTCCCCCCATTTCGTCCTTGGTGAGCCTGCACTCCAGGGTTGGCTTCACTTCGGCCATACTCCCGCTCTCCCCGTCCCGCCCTCCAACATCCAATGGTTGTGCTGAAGCTTTGGAGTACTTTTGCGGTATAAATGTCTTCTTTTTTTTTCCATGAAACCCGCCCTTCCATCATTATCAACCGATGTCTTCCAAGCCGTATGTCAGCGAACTGAATCATGCCTTAGACTTTGCATATTTGAGGTCTAGTCGCCATGATACATTGATTCCCTCGGTGTGTCTTCAGAAATTCGGGTACATCGTGTATTGATCCTCCAAAAATTCCATAGGAAAACACATTCGAGCCGTCAGAAGCTCTGTATGGGGAAGAGTTTAGTGAGGCTCATGCTCGTGATGTAAGAAAGTCCGCATATTTCTTTCAGGCTCCAGCTGAAGCAGTAACCTCCAACATAGGGCTTCCACTCGTGTGAACTCACGGCACCCTGCCAGTGGATTCCTGAGCGCGGCTCCCAGACTTGTAATATCGGTATATTGTGCACAGGGGTCGCGGACCACTTCGGACGCGGTCATGAGATCGACATGCAGAAGGGCAAAACTTCCCTGGTCACCTGTCGTTGGAATGGATGCCTCAAACAGATTCAACGAAAGAACTTTTACCGGCACATTTGGGAGGCACATTTAATTCATACCAGAGAGATGGGATACCCTACACAAGAGCGCTCTTCCTGAGCCAAGGTAGATCGGATTTTTCACAAACACGATAAAATAATTGAACCTTTATTATGTAGTGGTCCTTCGTCAGAATCAGCTCGTTACGTTTTGACACTTGGTTGCGTATCAAACTCTCTCGTACTCGTTTGTTTCAAGCCCGGTGCTTAACATTACATTCTCTTCGTTCTTCCGTGATTACGATTACATCCTTTTTTGTGTTCGCAAGGCGCAATTATCGATCATGTTCAATTGCTCAATGTTTAACATCACCACTTAGTCCGATTCATGGCCGTGTATTTAACCTGTACACATTCAAGTTATATCTATTAATTATTGCTTCACGCGTCCGGGATCGAGAGTCACAATAGTCACGTGATCGCGTTTTTTTAGGTGACGCTTGGCAACGCGATTGTTCGACTCTAAGTCCATTGTTCAAGTTCAAGTTGTCTCTCCACAGGTTGTCATCATAGCAGCGATGCCCTCTTTCCTTTATGCCATATTCCATCCGCTTCGCACTCTCAATTTGTGGCTTGAAAACGATCCGAAGGCTAGCGTACTCGAAGTCTTGTACCTTCTGACAGTGTTCTCGGCCTTCGGCATCTGGCTAGTTTTCGATCGTTACCAGAAGGCACACAACAGCGCCTTACCATTTAGACACAATGTACCCGAAGTATGTGGTCCAATTTTTTTTGACGACGGTCGTCTCATAGCCCGTTAGGCCGCAGACCCGCAATGGGAATCCCTAAGGATTCATAACGCAAACCTCAAGTCACACCTCACCGAACCTGACCTTCTCCCCCACCATTTTATGGGCAGTAGAGATTATATCACATGTTATGATCCGGCGAACTCGCTGCACATCAAGACGGTCATCGCGGACAACGAACATGAAATACAGTCAAAGATAAGGCGAGCTAAAGCTGCACAAGTTGCATGGGCAGAAACCACCTTTTCTCAACGGCGCAGGGTGATGCGGAGTCTACTCAAGTGGCTCGTCGAAAATCAGGAGGCGTGTGCGCGGGTCGCGTGCCGTGATACCGGAAAGACATGTAAGTCTAACACGCTTCAACTAGGGATGAAACTGTAAACAAAACTTTTTTAGTGGTTGATGCTGCCTTGGGCGAAATTATCACGACATGCTCAAAGCTTGAATGGTTGATCAATCATGGAGAACGAGCTTTACGAACTGAGACGAGATATTCCAATTTGATGCTGAGCTACAAGAAGTCTGAAGTTGTTTACGAGCCTAAGGGTGTGGTCTGTGCGATCGTATCCTGGAATTACCGTGAGTGGAGCTACATACTAGGTCGTGTGATGCCTTAAATAAGCCTACAGCATTGCACAATGCATGGTCACCAATCATTGCCTCCATCTTTGCTGGGAATTCCATTGTGCTCAAGTGTTCCGAACACGTTGTGTGGTCTACTGATTGGTTTGTTGGAGCGATATATAAGGCACTTGAAGCCTGTGGTCACGACGCCGATATAGTCCAGGTTGGTGAATCTCTTTCGTTCACCACATGTTCCTCAGCATTTTCTAGACGGTTTGTTGCTGGCCCGACAAGGCAGAAATACTAACCAAGTCGCCTTTGATCAAACACATCACATTTATTGGTTCCGAAGAGGTCGGACGCAAGGTAGTGGTACTCGGTGTATATCTCCTACAAGCTACTCACACGACTTTAGGTGGCTATGGCTGCGACGGAGAACCTAATCCCTGTAACGCTAGAGCTGGGTGGCAAAGACCCCGCCATCATTCTTCCTGACACTGATATCCAGAAGTGGGCAAGTGTGTGGATGCGTGGTGTTTTGTGAGTCCGATTAATCTTATACTGTTAATCATACTTTCTGACCCCCGACAGCCAAAACGCTGGTCAGAACTGTATTGGGATTGAACGCCTGATTGTACATTCGGAACAGTATGATGAACTCTATGAAACGTTGACCGAACGAGCCAAAAAGTTGCGTGTTGGTTCTGTCTTGGCACCATCAAGAGAAGGATTCATCAATACGGTCGACTGTGGATGCATGCTCACGAATGATCGTTTTGATATGCTCGAAAACCTTATTTTTGAAGCCAATGAAGCTGGTGCTCAAATGGCTGTTGGCGGAAAGAAATACCTCCATCCTTCATCAGCTGGCAATGCGTACTTCACGGCGACGGTGCTTGGTGACGTCAATCCCAAGTCAGTGATCGCGCAGACAGAACGTGAGTTCATTGGCAGAACGAAAGTATCCTTATTAACAATTATGTCAGTGTTTGCGCCGATTGCATTGCTAATTCGCTACGACGAAATTGACGAAGCAATCAAGATTGCGAATGGCACTAAATACGGTCTTGGGGCGAGTGTTTTCGGACCCCATCAAGACTTGTGCTTGGAGGTTGCTCGAGAGCTGGAATGCGGCATGGTCTCTATCAATGATTTCGGATCGTTCTACGTGAGTCTTCGTTGTTAATTGATGACCAGTGTTTCTGATGGATAAATGAAGTTGAAGTAAGTTGTCAAGTCGTTACAAACCAGCTTTGGATGAATTCTTCTCTGTAGCCAAGATCTTCCATTTGGAGGAACGAAAGCAAGTGGCTATGGGCGTTTCGGTGAGTTTGTACATTCTGTGTGTACGTGTTTCATTTAAAACAACCCGGCACAGGCGGTCCCGAGGGTCTTCGTTCCCTAACAAACCCGAAGGCGATTATTAGTGATAGATGGCCCTCGCTCATGTACACGAGCATACCGAAAGTTCTTGACTATCCCATCCGCTCTTTAGTGCGAAGCTGGTTCGATTTTTTTTTTGTCTCTTGATGAAATGGGTCGAGTTGATCTGGTTTGTAGGGATTTTATCAGCGGGCTAGTGGTCCTTCTCTACGCGGATAGTTACCGCGCGCGGTTCCACGGTCTAGTACAACTTTCGCAAGCTGCGCGAAGATGATGGCGAATGGAAGGCAAATTGAGGGTCGATCTGAAGGCATAGCTGGGGAACGACGATATACCACATGATCTGATCTACTTTATCTTGCTTCAAGTCCACGAAACTGACGAACGATGGATCGATTGGGCTATCCTTAGTCTGACTATGGAACCGATTCTTCATGTAGGCACGTGATGTACCATGATGAATGGCAGTCGTGCCTCGCTATACATAGTGCATGTGAAGCCTTAGCACCATTTAGCAACTCGACCACTACCAGAGCATGCACCTAGCGACCTAAACAGCCACCATATACCTTATTTTGCGCATGTCACGACAATCTGCAGGCTTGTTTACGTCCACCGCCGTCGCTTGTCAACGTATACGAACACTGGCGGATACATTATTGCGGTCCTTCGGAGTGTGCGTAACAGTCCAGCGGAGCATCCGCATTCCCTAACACAAACACAGTCATTGCGCAACCCACCAAATTCGTCTTATTCTCGTGTCTGCAGTGGTCATCACATCCCTGTCGTACCCTGCACTGGCCATTTACTCCTCTACACCGTCGTATTCACGCCTTGCATCTACCTCGAATGTCGTCGACTCGTTCCTTGTCGATTTCGGCAGCAACGCTTTACGGGACCTCCAGGATTTTTGGCAGGGCCAGGGCAATATTCAAATACTTGACGATGAATTAGTCCGCGCGCGCTGCGGCTCCGACCGCACCCTTCGAGTGGAACGCATCTTGATACGCAGCAAGACCGATGATGACGCTGGTGCTCTGACCAAGCAAACACTTGTTTCCGCCTTGCAACTTGAACGCCGAATATTGGAACGTGTCAGGTCCTTGGGGGTGCCTTGTCTTGAAGCAGACACGAGGAGCTGTCTTGTATTCAGCCCTCTTGCATTTTGGAATCACGACGAAGCACGAATTCAATCAGACGTTAACATCCCGAGCACTCTCAAGAGTCATGATGGCGCCTCCGCAGCTGGAATTTCCATTACACCTCAGATGGTCCTTGCAGGCCGGAGTCTCGAGAGGGGTATGACCAATACTATCGACTCCGCAAAATTCCTCGTACACACATTCATTTTCCCTGAATTCGATTGCTTGGATAAAGTCAGTCATGATAACTGGCTGGATATTCTAAAAAACCTCACACAAGGCAATGACGCCTTTGCCGAGACGATGGAGCCAACACTTATTGCTCTTGAGGTCAGTTTGACTTTCTTTTTCGTATAATGGCAGCCCTTGATTTCTTTTAGTATAATCACGGTCTTTCCAAGAAGCAAAGTTTCTCATCCATCTCTTCGTTCGTTTATCTTGCATATGGTGTATTCTTTGTGTATGTCAGGAGGTCGATGAAACGTATGAACGGTGTCCACACCAGAATCGGCTTGACCTTCACCGCGCTGTTTGAGATTGCTGCCAGTACTATTACCAGCCTCAGTGTCTGCTCACTGATGCGCTTCAAAGTCACAATGGTTCCCTGGTACGTTATAGTCTCACCGTTTCATCGTCTCTTCTGATAATAAGACAACAGGAGCTTGCTCCCTATTGTCATCATCTTTGTTGGAGCGGAGAACATGTTTAATTTGGTATTAGATCAATTGTAGCTGGCTTATTTTACTTATTTTTCCATAGGTCGACGCAGTCACGAAGACATCCGTTACTCTCCCTGTCAAAGAAAGAATAGCAGAAGGCTTGAGCCGCGCTGGGTTGTCCAATACTCTCAAGGTTGTAGGCTATAACTCCGTTCTGGGTGCTATCGCGCGATGTTCCACTGGTGCTATCAGCCAATTTTGCACGTTCGCGGTAGTAGTTTTGGTGGCCCATTGGTTCTTGGCACACACTTTTTTTTTGGCTGTACTTTCGATTGATATTCAGCGATTGGAGGCAAGCAACCCAATCTACCTCCATTCCTCCATTTCCTAACATTTCGCGCGAAGCTGGATGAACTTATCAGACAAAACCCGAGCTTGACGTCAGCGGTGGTATCCACACAACAGGAGACACTGCCACCGGCGCGCGCTTCCTGGCAGCAGCGTCTTGGTTATCAAGTCAAAGTTATACTCAAGGGGCGTGCTATCAAAAACATTAGTCTTTTGCTAGTGAGCACTCCTCGCTTGGTCGTATAAGAAACAGACTCTCACCCTACACCAGCTCCTGGCAACCACAGCTACGCTCTACTTTCTTACCCGCCCGACACTGTATGATGATTCCGACCTCAGTGTCACATTCTCTTCTTCCTTCCCCATGTTCACCAAGCAGCCACTCAACCAAACTCAAGATCCATCGTGGAGGCTGTGGAAGGTGCTCAATCCTGAAGAGCATCGCATGGTTCATTTACGAATAGAGGTCCCCACTATCGTCTCTTTCCAACCTGCCGGCACAGCCAGTCAAAGCGTTCAACAAAGCCTTCGATCTTCGACCCCAACGATAGATCTCGTGTTTTGGCTCCTTAGGATTCTTCCAATACCCATGGCATTGACAATTCTTCCTCTTTACGCGCTCTTACTCTACCTCTTGAAGGATGCCGAGCTGTTGGAGGCTCAGCGCAACCGAGATAACGACAAGGCAGTCCCAGGCCAAACTGTAGCTGTTTTAGGAGACCAGGTCCGTTTTTCGACATTGTCACGTGGGTTCGCCACGGACGTGGAACTATTAGCAGCAAGCAGAGGCGGAAACGTTGTTGCAGCGGTTGGCCTACAAAACGAGGTGTGCTTCTGGCGCATCAAGGATGCAAAACCTGTAGTGGTCAGGCCGTATGACCCATCTTCCATAGACACGGTCTCTGCCCTCGCCCTGGATGACAGTGGTGATGTCCTCGCTTTTGGTACTACTCCGGGAACCATCAATGTGTATTCTATCTCCGGCAAGGACGTCAGACCCTATGAACCGTTGAAGCTTTCCGACAATATCTCTGGGGTGACGGAGTTGCGCTTTACTCGTTTATCAGCAATCAGTTCCAAGCAGAAGTCCGGATCAAATCGATCACGCGATGTCCTGAGCATTCTTGGGTGCTACGGGAACGGGTCTGTGATCCAGTCAAAACTTGGCTCGCAACCTTCCTCGTACCATATCCACCCGACATCACCTTCAGCAGTGGTTCGTGCCAATATCGTATCTGTACGACCGACAGGCTGTCCCTTTGTTGCGTTTTCCCTCGAGGATGGTTCAGTAGAAATCGTAGAGCCTTGCGACACTCTGGAAGCGGCACATAAACGGTATAATCTACAGGCTGGCAACCCGGTCGACCGCGTTGCAGCGATCTACGCTTGCAGGGTCAAATTGGCTGACGATGAACAGACCGTCATCGGCGTTGCCTCAGATGCAGGAGTGATATCATTATGGGATGCCACCTCCTCTGCAT
>JBBPUI010000537.1:0-19393 GCA_038094615.1 Heimioporus aff. retisporus
GTCGATGTTGCTTACGCCCAACTGGCCCACCGTGAGTCTGCTTGTTGCATCGCCCATCGCACGACCCGGAAGGGCACCCGTGTCCCTGAGGTGATGCGCAAGGAGAGAGGCTGTTTCATCGAGCTCCGTGGTAGTGTATCTCGTGTACTGTGTCCCTGTGAGCTACAGGAGGTGCACGCAAGGAAGACCTACATGGAAATTCTTGTCTGGAATAGCGAGTATTGGGAGGTTTGGGTATTCTCGTACCCTCTCTGCGACTAGCTGGTTTAGAGAAAGAATGTCAGGCATAGAGATCGATCTTAGCGCCCATGGTGGGTTTCCTCACAGGTATCCGCAGGACTGATGCCGATTCCGATATCGATTAGCGGCCGCCGGCATGGAAGCACACTGTGGTGATAAGTCAGGGTATATCGGATCCCTCGATGCTGTCTATCACGTTATCGTTAACTACTAATGCACTACCGACCACTCGTGGTGTATGTCTTGGTCATGGTTGTGGGCCGCGATCGGGCGATAGTCCTGTACGTACGTGCCCGGCAAGTCGCCACACGATAACACTACTGCCATCAACCGCAATAGAAAAAGAAAAACCATACAAACATACCAACGAGTCTAAATCGCATGCCGAAGAAAAAGGACCACCAGTCTGTCATACAAACATGACCTATACATCCGTACCTACAAGCACAGCTCAGACAACAACCATGCAATCTTCGAGGCACACATCAATGCTCACCTGCAAAACTCGTTCGTTCGTCCGTTCACGCGCTCCTCTACAAGTTTCCACGGCTGCATGTGGTCCATCCGAATCGTGGATATTGGCAGCTGCGTATCACGACTATGCACCGTCGCCTGTGGTGCGTGTTTGGTCACAAAATTCGTCACCAGCTCTGGTCCCTTGATCGGGCAGTTGACAAACTCAATATACCTGACCGCAGGGCAACACGCCTGAGCAGACACGTCCTCTACGACCCGCCTCGCGTCGAGCGTGATGGAAACTCGCTGTAGATCTTTGCAGGACGCGAGGGATATCAGCGCAGTCAGGCTGAGCGACGGACCAGAGGATGTCCCACTCGTCCCCGCCAAGCCCAGCACTTGGAGACAGGGCCAGTTGGAGACTAGCTGGGCAAATTCATGGTCATGGATGGAGATCGGATGACTTGAATGGATGACCAGTTCTCGGAGATGCACGAGGGATGCGATAGGAACGAATGCTTCATATGAGAGGCCTGGTCTGCCATCCGAGTCGAGTGGCCCGACATCCATAGGGCCCCGTTCGACTTTGAGGGATCGAAGTGAATGGATGCGCGGAGAGGAAGGTATTGCTGCGAAGAAGGCAGATACTTCCGTAGCAGTCGTTTGGTCGCGTCGAACCTTGATGATCAAACTGTGGAACGCTTGGTCACGGGTCCGCAAGAGATTTGTGACTACATCAAGGCGATTGGGTGATGTCAAAGACAAGCTTGCCACGTTAGCGAATGGCGTCTCTGCAGGTTCAAAAAAGTGCTCGTCTGCGTGCTCTACGCTTGGAAGGAGAGCCAATGAAACTACACGGAGTGTAGAAGATGTTGCAAGGTGTTTGAAGGTGACATTGTTTATGGGACATGAAATATTGACCAGTTTCCAGTCTACACGACTGCAGAGGGCTCGACAAAGGGGTTCCGTGCAAATGGTATAGTATCGAGGAGAGTACATGATGGGCAAGGTAATGCGTAGTTTGATCGACTTCAAGTTTGGATAGAGCCTTGGATAGTCTTCAAGGAAGGACAGAGGCTTGGTAATATCAATGTTGCGAAGACGCACTTGCAGAGTGTCAACATTAGGTGTAAGCGATGGTAGAAGAGCAACGAAGGTGTCCGAGTCCGAGTCGAACCTGAAAGGGCCTGTCCACCTGAATACTTTCAGGTTGGGCAGGACCAGATGGATCAACCGTAAATAGTACATGTCATTCCACTCATCGAGATGAAGCTCTTGGATACGAGGCAAATACTTGTTGACGATGCGCCATTCGTCGGGAGTGGAAGGGGCCTGTCAATGTCATGAGGCTCAGAATGCGTCACGCATGACAAACCAGCATCATACCTTGATTTGTTCTTCACAAATGGGTATATCCACAGCTCCGGAATGACACCTGAAGAGAGGAAGGAGCGAGTGCAAGCGCCGCCAGAGATGATCGAGGGAAGGCTCCGAGAAAGCACGACACGTTTGAGCTAGGGCAGCAAGTGCTGCTCTCCATGCTCCATATTCATGACCAGCGTCAGGTGGCGGCGTAAGGCAATCTAAAATGCAGAGAAATAGTTCGGAAACAAACAATGGATTCATGTCTGAGTCAGAGAAATGAATATAATCGGGATCAAGCCCTCGCGACCGCGGTCACTGCCAAGAAAGGGACCTTGTTTGTACTAAGAGGTTGTACAAGGCCTTAGTAAGTCAGTTACTTACTTTCGAGTACTGAGCTTACTGTTGAACTTTCGTAGCGGCGAGCAGAATCGCCAATCCTCGACTCCTTCCAGTTATGTGCCAAAATATCGACCAAGAAAATCATTATTATTATGCCTGTCTTAAATACTACCTCGAGTGGTCAAGATACAGCTGTACATGTAGGAATAGTGGACCAGAGTCGGCCTTTGTTCCGATTTTTTGGATAACCGGTACTAGGAGAATCCGCTGGTATAGAGGTGTGTGGCAACCAGCTGACCTCAGGCTAGCTCTACACGCCATGCTGTAGCGATGGCCTTGGTTGCTGGTCCGGGAGGAAATGCATTTACGCACGCCCTATGATGCTAGAGGGTGTAGGACTCGGCACAACGGCCGGTTACCTTAGTGAAGGCAGCGGGCCGGGGCAGGTGGAAAGACCGAGTCGGGGATAATATTGAGTTGACAAAATGGTTAAAAGTTCGCTCAGTCCCGTTTGCAGGGAATTTTGACATATCCAGCCAACAAAACCCTCCTCCATTGGAGTCGGGGATTATGTAGATCGACTCGGAGAGGGCTGCGCTCCCACTCAAACCGACACTCATCCACGTGCGCTCTCTCTTCATTTCCACCATGGTGTACAGCATGTATCATGTACCCGTCGCTGCTTCATCGTGACCTCCACTGCAGCGATGCCCAAAAGACATCATAAAAGGTAGGTGTTCTTTTCGGAAACCCCATATTCTCTCATAACCGATACCCTGCCGATATACAACTTGGTGAGCGCCGCGCGTTGCCGGCAGAAACCTTGTTTACTAGGTCAGAATGTTGTTCATACCAGACGAATAATAGGTCATGATCTCGCTCAGTTTCGAATTGCTTGTCACAAATAATATAACATGGAGATGATGGGCACCATATGGTTGAACTGCCTGATAATCAATGAGGTGGCAAATGTCCCATCCATCTTCGGCACCTACAGACCTTCGTGTGCATTTTGTGAAGGTGGCCCCCACATTTCTGGCTGGAGTATGAATGCTTCATCCCCTGCCGACGCCCCAGGACCATGCATCTGGAGATGTGTCTGGGTTATCATCAACAGGGCATCATGACCAGAAGCGGCAGTCACATCCGTCCCAGTTCAAAAGACAGCGACCTCACTGTCATACTTAACTGAATGGACATGCCACTTTTAGCGTGTCGCGACATTCCGTTCATCTGTACGGGACTTGCATGCACAATCACGCTTGGATCTGGGTGTTCACCAAGCCCTAGGACCAGCTGCACTTCCTACGCGGGTAGGAATTGCATTTATTTGTGGATTGGATGGTAAAAGATGAGATCACGCATGCGTCGCGGTCGTGATCCCCTCGTTGCCAGGTTACCTTGCTGTGGTATGGATGTGGTCGCTGGTGCAACCTCGCCCTCATCACAAGGACATGGTACAGCGAGAGAAGAGTGGTGTAGAATTAGCCATTAGGCTTGTGGTGGGCACGTTGAAGGCGCATTGGCACTGTCAGCGAGGGATCAAGGGAGTGGTGTTGAGTGGAACTTCAAAGGACCCTCATATCAAACGAGCCATTGAACTTGTTGACGGCAGATGTGGGACATGGAGACTTTATATATTCAGGAGAGCAGCTGAAGGAATCGTAAAGTGTACATTCAAAAGTACATGCAAATGAAAGCTTGCAACGAGCTACTTGAACCAGTACTGAGTGACTAGCGCAAATATGTGTTGTGGGAAATACCTTCCTAGAAGTGCGAATTTTGTAGACGGCACAGCCGCTAATGTCAAGTGGAGTGACCTTGTAAAAAACAAGGTAATAAAAAACAAGGTAATGAGGGAGTTGACCGCATTCAGCAGTGACATCCTTGAATATACATACACGTGAAGATCATCATCGCGATCATCTGCATACATCTCATTAGGATAAATCAAGTTCCTCAATACCGTCTATCACGTTATCGTTATCTACTAATGCCTACCGAGCACTCATAGTGTACATCTTGGTCATGGTTGTGCACCACGATTGGGCGATAGTCCTGTGCGTACATGCTTGGCGGGTCACTACACGATAACACTACTGCCATCAACGGCGATGGCAAAAAAAAAATCATGTAAACATACCGACGAGTCTGGACCGTATGCCGAAGAAATAGAACCATGCGAAACATGACCTATGGATCCATGCCTACGAGCAGCTCAGACAAAAACCGTGCAATTTTCGAGGCACGGCATTGCTCACCTTCAAAACTGGTTCGTTCGTTCACGCGTTCCTCTATCAATTTCCACGACTCCCTGTAGTCATCCCAAAGCGTGGGTGCTGACAGGTGCGCAACATGAGTATGCATCGTCGCCTGCGGCGCGTGTCTGGCCACAAAACGCGCCACCGGCTCTCGACGTTCAACCGGGCAGTTGATAAATTCAATATACCTGACCGCAGAACAACATGCCTGAACAGACACATCCTCTACGACTCGCCTCGCGTCGAGCGTGATGGAAACCTGCTGTAGGTCTTTGCAGGACGCAAGGGATATCAGCGCCGTCAGGCTGAGCGACGGACCAGGGGATGTCCCACTCGTTCCCGCCAAGCCCAGCACTTGGAGACAGGGCCAGTTGGAGACTAGCTGGGCAAATTCGTGGTCATGGATGGAGATCGGATGATTTGAATGGATGACCAGTTCTCGGAGATGCACGAGGGATGCGATGGGAACGAATGTTTCGTATGAGAGGCCTGATCTGCCATCCGAGTCGAGTGACCTGAAGTCCATAGGACCCCGTTCGACTTTGAGGAATCGAAGCGAATCCACGCGTGGAGAGGAAGGTATCGCTGCGAAGAGGGCAGACACTTCCATAGCAGTCGTTTGGTCGCATTCAACATTGATGATCAAACTGTGGAATGCTTGGTCACGGGTCCGCAAGAGATTTGTGACTACATCGAGGCGATTGGGTAATGTCAAAGACAAGCTTGCCACATTAGAGAATGGCGTCTCTGCAGGTTCAAAAAAGAGCTCGTCTGTGTGCTCTGTGTTTGGGAGGAGAGCTAATGAAACTATACGGAGTGTAGAAGATGTTGCAAGGTGCTTGAAGGTAACATTATCTATGGGACATGAAATATCGACCAGCTTCCAGTCTACACGATTGCAGAGGGTTCGAGAAAGGGGTTCTATGCGAATAGCATAGGGTCGAAATTTTCTTACCAAGGGTGAGGTAACGAATTTGATCGACTTCAAGTTTGGATAGAGCCTTGAATAATCTTTCAGGAAGGACAAAACTCCAGTATTGTAAACGTTGCGAAGATGCACATGCAGAGTGTCAACATTGGGTGTAAGTGATGGTAGAAGAGCAACGAAGGCATGCGAGTCCAAGCTGAACCTGCGAGGACCCGACCACTTGAATACTTTCAGGTTGGGCAGGACGAGACGGGTCAACCGTAAATAGTACATGTCGTTCCACTCGTCGAGATAAAGTTCTTGGATACGAGGCAAATACTTGTTGACGATGCGCCATTCGTCGGGAGTAGAAGGGGCCTGTCAATGGCTCAGAATGTATCATGCATGACAAACCAACATCATACCTTGATCTGTTCTTTACAAAAAGGTAAACCCACAACTCCAGAAAAACACTCAAAGAGAGGAAGAGACGAGTACAAGCGCCGCCAGAGATGATCGAGGGAAGGCTCTGAGAAAGCACGACACGTCCGAGCTAGGGCAGCAAGCGCTGCTCTCCGTGCTCCATATTCATGATCAGCATCAGATATTGGCGGTGTAAGGCAATCTAAAAGGCAGAGGAACAGCTCGGAAATAAGCAAAGGGTTCATTTCTGAGCGAGAGAAATTAGGACTCGAGCCCTCGCGATCGTAGTACCAAAAGAGGAATCATGTTTGTAATAGTTGTGCACGGTTTCATTGCACGTTCACAAATGTCATATCACGGCGAAATGTACGAGTCCTGTACAAAACTTCTTATGTCGCGCGATGGCCGGCTCCCTGCGCATCCGCGAGTTTTGGTCCCACGTACCAAACTTCAAGTTCCGGGCGCACTGTTCCCACTGCGGCCGTATGACGCCACCGAATCTCTTAAACACATACTGACTCCCTGTACAGCGCCCGAACATGACATCGCTTGGGCTCTCGTCGTCCACGTATGGCCACACCCCAAGGAACAGTCGAAACCCGGCCTAGGCACCATTCTCGGGTGTTGAAACCTCACCCCGACCTCCAACATGGCATCCCCTCTTCGGAACGGGATGCCGTCAGACCGAAATACATCCCACCGTCCGAGTCTGTCTACCTCATTTGGTCGACAATTTTTTGGACCAAATGTACAGGGCCTGGCCCGGTCCAAAAGTACCGGTTTACCTTCAGTAACAGCTCAGCCCAGCTCAGGCTTGGGCCCTGGCTCAGTGCACCTTTGGTTCCACGCCAGCACTCACCCACAGTGGACGACCAAGGCTTTGGAGGTGTTATATCAGGATAAGGTGCTTCGGGTCGGGTTCGTTCGTCATCGTCGTGTCTGACAATGGTTGCAGACCAAATTCCTCTCCTCGCTCTGTGTGGTGTTGGCTGTGGGCGTGGCGGTGATCGACCACCGCGGTGCGACGTACCTTCCCGGGCCGAATTCTTCGATGGAGACAGGGGACCAGGTTGAGGAAGGGGTCCTAATCCTGCTTGGCCATGTAGCACGGCACCTTGCCCGGGGATCATTGACTGGCTGGTGGACGCGACTCGGACACCGGTGGAGCTGCTGCGGATGGCGGTCTTGGACTGTCTTCTGCCGCTTCTGTCGCACATGTACAGAGAGCACGCTGGCTGGCTGATGGCTGGCATATTTCAGACGCTATTGGATGCGTCGACATATGCTATGCATTGGGGTGTGGCATACGGTCCTGCCCATTTGAGCCTGTAGCTCCTCGTGAATGAAAAAGTTGTGATGTCCTCAATTGCGCACTTTCATTCTTCGTTAACCCATTTGTTGATCAGAATAGCTACATGACAGTTTGGACTCTCCCTTACGGACGACATAAGAGTAACTGAACCCCGCCACCCAATGCATCACAAATCCATTCGCAGCGTCATCAACGACAGTTTCCGCAGATAGGCATGAATAGGACCCGTTATGTAGAATTAGTAACATGAGCCAGTCGTGACTATGGCAGGAGCTTTTTCCCGATGACTATCACATTATCGTTATCTACTAATGCACTACCGAGCTCATTCGTGGTGTACGTCTTTGGTCACGATCGCGCGCTGCGAATCGGGCGATAGTCCTTATACGCACATGCTCGGCAAGTCGCCACACGATAACACTACTGCCATCAACCGCAATGGCAAAAAAAAAACCCCATGAAAACATACCAACGAGTCTAAACCGTATCTCGAAGGAATAGAACCCCCAGTCCGTCATGCGAAACGTAGTAGCCTATACGTCCCTGTCTACAAAGAAGCTCAGACAAAAAGCCATGCCTTCTTCGAGGCACAGCGTTGCTCACCTTCACAGTCCATCCGTCCGTTCGCTCGGGGCCATTCACGCGTGCCTCTACCTGTTTCCACGACTCGACGTAGTCCCACCGAATCTCGATTCCGGGCAGCTGCCCGATACGACTCCGCACCGTCGCCTGCGGCGCATGTCTGGTCAAGAAATTCGCCACCGGCTCTGGATCTTCGATCGGACAGTGGAGAAACTTGATGTGCGTGACCGCAGGGCAACATGCCCGAGCAGACGGGTCGTCCACGACCCGCCTCGCATCGAGCGCGATAGAAATGCGCTGTAGATCTTCACAAGACGCGAGGGACGTCAGCGCTGTCAGGCTGAGCGACGGAGCGGATGACTTGTTCGTCCCCGCTAAGTCCAGCACTTGGAGGTAAGGCCAGTTGGAGACTAGCTGGGCAAATTCATGGTCATGGATGAAGATCGGATGACTTAAATAGATAGCCAGTTCTCGGAGATGCACGAGGGACGCAATGGGATGGAATGCCTCATATGAGAGGCCTGGTCCGTCATCCAAACTAAATGGTTCAGAACATACACAACTCTGTTCGACTTCGAGGGATCGAAGCGAATGGATGCGTGGAGAGGAAGGTATTGCTGCCAAGAGGGCAGATACTTCCATGGCGGTCGTTTGGTCGCGTTGAACCTTGATGATCAAACTGTGGAACGCTTGGTCACGAGTCCGCAAGAGATTTGTGACTACATCAAGGTGATGGTATAATGTCAAAGACAAGCTCGCCACATTAGGGAATGGCGTTTCTGTAGGTTCAAAAAAGCGCTCATCTTCATGCCCTGCGTTCGGAAGGAGAGTTAATGAAACTACGCGGAGCGTAGAAGATGTTGCGAGGTGCTTGAAGGCGATATCACCTATTGGACACGAAATCTCGATCTGTTTCCAATCTGCACGACCACAGAGGGTCCGAGAGAGGGGTTCCGTGAGAGTAGCAGAAAATTGAGGACTTTCCACTGCGGGAAAGGAAGCAAATAATTTGATGGATTTCAAATTTGGGTAGAGCCTTGAATAGTCTCTCAGGAAGGACAGAGATTTGGCACTACCGACTTCGGAAAGACGCACTTGCAGAGTGTCAACATTAGGTGTAAGCGATGGTAGAAGAGCAACGAAAGTGTCTGAGTCCGAGTCGAACCGGAAAGGGCCTGCCCACCTGAATACTTTCAGGTTGGGCAGGACGAGATGCGTCAACCGTAAGTAGTACATGTCGTTCCACTTGTCGAGATAAAGTTCTTGGATACGAGGCAAATAGTTGTTGACAATGCGCCATTCGTCGGGAGTGGAAGGGGCCTGTCAATGTCATGAGGCTCAGAATGCATCACGCATGACAAACCAGCATCATACCTCGATTTGTTCTTCACAGATGCGCATACCCACGACTCCGGAATAACACTTGAAGAGAGGAAGGGGCGAGTGCAAGCGCCGCCAGAGATGGTCGAGGGAAGGCTCTGAGAAAGCACGACACGTCCGAGCTAGGACAGCAAGCGTTGCTCTCCGTGCTCCATATTCATGATCAGCATCAGATGGCGGTGTAAGGCAATCTAAAATGCAGAGAAATAGTTCGGAAACCAGCAATGGATTCATTTCTGAGCCAGAGAAATGAATATAATCGAGGATAACTGATCAAGTCCTCACGACCGCAGTCACTGCCAGGAAAGGGATCTTGTTTGTAAACGGTTGTACACGGCTATGATTCGGATCATAGGGCTTGCGTTGCGACCTCACGGTCACGGTTGCAGATGTCCGTATCACGCACTTCAACTCGAAGAAATTCTATCCACTTTTTGGTCGATGCTACTTGCCAGGTTTGAGTGACAGGCAGCGCGCACTATGTGTTATTGCAGCCTGAGATTGTTTTATAAATAGAGACCCGGGTTACTATGTACCTGCGTCATCAGTACATAGTGCCAGCCGGTGGTATGTCTAACGATGTACTGCTCTCCAATCGTTCCCTGTAGCGGCTGGAGGGAAAGTTGGACAAGGACGAACTACGCAACACATACCGGGGTATAATTCCGTTCAGGAGCGTTGCCACACGTTGGCCGTGTTCCAATAGATTGTATTGCTTTCCGCTGGCCAGATTTTATCCATACCAGCTGTACCTCGGTTAGCTGCGCTCGTCGATTTCGTCAGTCACTGCATAGCAATGTACACTTGTCCAGGCACCATCCATGGTTTAAGAAAGCATGGTGAAGCAAAAAGTGAACAAGTCGCAGGGAGGAGGGGGAAGGGATCAGACTGTTGAGCCTGGTCACAGGGGGGTAACTCAACGCGTTCCTTGCCATGACCACTCGAAGCGCTATCGATCGTGCGCGCGCAAACAACATTGTCCATTTGTTCCAGTACATATTAAGTAAAAAAAGTACGATCCGGTTCCCTATACAAAAAGTGACGACGAAAACCGCACATGCCTCCCAAACCCGTGGGACCAGAGAGCAAAATCACACACGCAAAAACAGATATGCAAAAAAAAAAACACTCACGACGGGGAACGGGGTTCCCCCAACGCCGCGTGAATCCTCTCCACCCACTGCGACGTCATCGCGCCCGACTCGGCCGCATACGTCTGCGCTGTCGTCGCCTGTATCCCCCCTTCCCCCTTAGCACCCATCACGGCGCACACAAAAAAATGGACGGACCGTCAGGACCACAAACTCGCGCTCGCTCTTGCGCGCCGCGCTCTCTACCGACGACTTGTCCCCCGGCGCGAGATTTAGCTCCGACTTGAGGCGCACGCCGCCCTCGTGTGGTTTGACGCACAGCAGCCGGCGCGTCGTCAACACGAGCTGGCGCGTCTTGACCCGGATCGGCGAAACGCTGATTGGGAAACGCAGTTTGCTCCCGCGTCGCTTCGGCGAACGCGCTTCGACGCGGGTGTGAAAGAGCACGCGTTCGTCGGCATGCAGCAACGATGCGCTACAGCAGTCAGCGGACGTGGCACACAGACGACGGGTCGCTTACAAGTTTGCATCGGGCAGCGGGCCGTTTCCCTGCACAGGCGTCAGCAGGCGATTACGCCCGCGTTCGAGTTCCAGCGCGGCGATTGCGGCGGTGATGACCGACTTGTCGACCAAGCTGCCGTCCGAGGAACTAGTACCGGACCCCGCTGCGTTGCCGTTGCGCGGCGGCGAGGGAATAGGTATCGGCGTCGAGGTCGAGGACAACGTCGAGGTCTGTGGCACGGGTATGTTGGTATGCGACGATGGCCTGTCCATCTCCTTGGCATCCTTGGCGAGGTCCTCAGTCCCGTTTGCATCCGTCTCCGCGTCTTGCAAACACGGCTCGGACGGGACGTGCACGCCGTTTGGACCCGCGGGGGTATAATCGGGAAGCTCACCCATCGGTCCGACTTCCTCTTCGATTCGGGAAGCACGTTTAAACGTGCCGGCATCTCGGAGCTTGTATCGCTCAAGCTCGGGACCGTAGGCGTCTTCTGCCCATCCGATGCCATCATCACCCAGACGCCGTCGAGCATCGTGTACAGCAACAGTTCCATTGCCGCCGACGAGTGTACCATGCGAGTCCGCTACGTCGTCTTCGGTGCCAACGAGTGCGTCCCATTTAGCACCGATATCATTCCACCGTGCAGCCTCGGCATCTACCAGATCCCTCTTTACAAGGCCAGGCTCGAGGAGAGGGGCTGGATCCGTCCAGAGCGTGTTCCAGTTGATGGAAGCCAGGAAAGGATGAGCGCGGAGAGGCGACGGAGATGGCGGAGATCGGGAAGCCCCGAGCCTTTGGAACGGGTCGCGAACCTATATAGAGTAAGGATATTTAATAAGGGGGTTCACTCGGAGAAGAGGAGCAAGGACGAACCAATAGTTTGGATACAAAATCCTTGGCATGTTCATCAAAGCCGTCAGGAAATGAATAATCGAGGGACTTGATTTTTTGCCACGTGAGATACTCGGATAGACCCTGAAACGCGAACCTGCCTGCAATCATCTGAAAGACGATGCAGCCAAGCGACCAGAGATCAGAACTGTCAACAGAGGATGTGAGTAGTCCAAGATGGTCATGGATAGGGAGGTTTACCACTTGGAGGTCTCGTTTCGTTCCAAGAGTTCTGGAGAGACATACTGAGCAGTGCCTACAAACGAGTTGGCGCGTTCTTCTGGGATGAGATGTGAGCAAGCAGTGGAGAAGTAACAGAGTACCTACCACTGTTTTCGAGGATCTTGCCGGTGCCAAAGTCGGTGATTTTTATTCGGAAGGCGCTATCGAGAAGAAGGTTTTCGGGCTTGAGGTCTCTGGAAGAATGTTATCCTGTGTCACGACGTGTGGGAGGGAGATACCTATGGATGACGTCCTTGTCGTGCATATACTCGATCGCGTCGACGATCTGGGCGGTGTAGTATTTCGCGCAGTCGAGGGAGAGGGATCCGAGGCGTGAGATGCGGGACTGCATTTCGCCGTTGGGTGCGAGATCGAGGACGAAGACTGGATGGGGGAGTGAGCGAGGAGAGACGGTCCGGGGAAGGACGCACAGAGACTCCATTCGTCTTGGAAGGTCCAGTGGAGATGTATGATGCCCGGGTGGCCGGTGCCGAGTTTGACGAGGGTATTCTTTTCGGCAAGCGCGACGAGCATCTTCTCTTTGCGAATCAGGTGATTCTTGTCGAGAATCTTGATGGCATACTCGTGACCTGTGCGGGCATGCCGTGCGCGCATTACCTAAACGTGCCAGTGATGGATTACATATTGCGCATGCGGAGGGGCGCAGCAGGGAACACGCACGGTGGAGTACGAGCCCTCGCCGAGGGTATCCCCAAAAACGAAATCCTGGGCAGACAAACGCGTGTTGGCGGACGGGTTCTGGGACCTTGTGCGCCTCCTGGACTTTGAGCGCGCCTGGGTGCGTGGATGGGCGGTGTCGCGGTCATCCGATGCGCCGAGCTCCCTGGTGAGGTATGCGGGCGGGGGTCGGACGGACTGTGAGGGGGGTGAGCTCGGGCTGCGCGAGCGGGGCGACGAGAAGGTGCGGGTGGGACGAGGCCTGGGTGTTCTGAGAACGGTGGTGGTGCTCGTCTCCGAGTCGGAGGAGGAGGAGATGACGGACGTGTTTCTGCTGATGTCCGCGAGCGTCGTCGACCCGTGCATATTGCAAGTCCCAGTTAAACCTTCTTTTTTGTTTTTTTGCCAAAGATGTATCTGACCCACTGTACAGCCACACATCGACGGATCTTTACCGGGTCCTTACGTAACTTTGTCCCACCCATCAAAACTCCACCCGTCGCTTCCGATTGGCTCCAGCGCCGTTTTTTTCCACGCCTCCTCGTGCGGGCTCGTCCTCGGCTTACGACTCCGATTCCGATCTCGGAGTGCCAGTTCCTCGATTCGGTGCACCAATCGCATCACTTCCTCGTCCCCCAGCCTCGTCCACGCCCGCCTCGCCAGCGCATCCACCTTGTCCTCTCCGTTCGGCCGCGCTTCTCCGACAGCCCTCCTCACCTTCTCCACCACGATCCGCGTCCTGCCGTCGATCTTCACCCCGTTCGTCTTCATCTCTTCCAGCGCGTTGCACACGCCTTCCAGATCGCCCCACCCTTCCCAGCGAGCTTCGATGAGCTCGTTGTATGCGGGCGCAGTGCACCCAAACACGTAGGACGGTATCGATACCCGCGCGGCATGGTTGAATATCGCGAGCGACAGCGACGGATTATTGTATGTCGTCCGAAAGATGCGCATTGCGTGTGCGATTAGATGGGGATAGATTGTATGGTTGATCGGCCTTTGAGAAGCACCATCCGACCCCGACCCCGTAATCGCCTTGGTTGCCGCCTCGTCCCACTGCTGTTCTCCAAAGAGTTCCGTCGTGACCCACTGAAGGAGCTGGTGATCCGTGTTGAACAGCTCCATCGTCTCTTTTTTCCGATCCAGCTCTTCGTCTATTGCGGTCGTCCATCGCACGCGCGACGTGCGACGACGGAGCGTCCGGAAGAGGTCGTTGAGCGGCGCACCCGCGCTCCCGATACTCGGCGACGGGCCGTGCGGAACAACAGGGGGTCTAGACGTGGACGTAGAGGCGGAACCCGCCTTGCCTTCCTTGCTAGACACCGCGTTAAATATCATGTCAAACATCTCGTCAAACACTTTCATCTCGCGCGCGGTGATGGACGCCCGTTGCTGTCGCACCCCCGATTTGCGCTGCAGAAACGGTTCGTGTTGGCCATGCCGTTCCTTGCCTCCGGGGCGGGAAGCCGCGTTGCTGGCACACGTGCGTGCCGTTTGAGCGGAAGGTTGCGGGGAAACGGGGTCGAGGTCGGAAAAGACGTGCTCCCAGGGCGACTCTGGCGCGGTAAAGATCGAGTCGGTGTCCGCAGGCGGTTGCGAGGTAGATGCAGCGGCCGAGTCGGAAGCCGTGGACGTCGAACGCGCGGGTGAGATGTTGAAGAACAATACCCCCGCGGGACGCCGCAGACGACTCGCACTGGCGAGCATCGGGTTCTTGAATGAACTGCTTCAAGCCTGCAGAGCTATTATTACGTAAAAATACTTTTTTTTTTGTTCGAATTCAGTGTCGGAACTTTTTCTGAACATATGCGCTCAACCGTCAACGCAGTGGTTTGGGCTGGAATGACCGATGCAGAGCGTGCATAAAAAGAGGAGGTATCGAAAGACTAGCAACTCTTCTTTCAAGACCTCTGGGACCAGGTCGTCTCCTCCACCGCTAAATCCGTCCGTCCAACACTCGCATATTGACTTCAGTCCTGTGTCTGGTGGACCGTGGTTGGAATCCCAACGCTGGGTTCTCCCTTCTTTGCTTCAGGCTGCTACTTGGCGAGGCAGTCCACTTGAATGAAATTTACCAGACCGTCTATCGACAGTCTGCCTCTCCACGCAGCAGACTAATAGTGGGCTGATCACCAGAGTCCGTCTATCAAGCTTCGAGGTTTACTTGCCATTACAATGTGGTCAAGCTCGTCAAAAGTGGAGATAGAACTTCTGTGGAGGTCGTGGTGTACACGTTTCATTGGGCGCCAAAGGAAGCGAGGCTGCATAGCCCTCAGGGTATATATCATGCTGTGAAGGCTGCCATCGAGCTCAACGCCTCACCTTACATCCACTGCACACGTCAAGGGAGCATACTATCATAGGTTCTCATGTCAAGCACAATACTTCAATCCGACAAACCCCGGCCACTTCTATTAGTGGAAACACAGCCCTTGGGAAGATTCGAGTTCCGTGACGAAAGGTGTATTGTCGCTGGCCATATTGATGGGACTGTGAGGGTCTGGAATCTGGATGACGGAAAGGAAGAAGGACTATCCATGCAACACGAAGATGAAATGTGGTACCATGCCGTAACCCAAGATGGCAAGACTATCATCAGCAGCGAGGGTGGAGGGGGGATCAACGTGTGGGACGTTGAAACGCGTACACTTCTCGCACGATGGACTCACCCAGGACTATTCCCGCGTATTGCACTTTCGCAAGATAATCGACTGGCCGCGGTCGGTAGTGGGCGTACGGTGTTTATCCATCGTGTTTCTAAAGGGAAATGGCCAATCGAACAAACGATCAAAGTCGACAAGGGAATTCGGGGCATTACATTATCTTTGGATGGGGTCAAACTCGCATGTAGAACAGAGGGTGGTATCGACGTGTACGACGTTGGCAGCGGTAAACTCGACCTTCGTCAACACTGTGACGCAAATGACTGGGCCGCTGTGGTAGCATGGTCACGTGATGGCAGTAAACTTTTCCTATCGGCGTACAGCACGATTTGCTGTTTGAATTCTCAAACAGGAGAACGAATCGGAGAGGAATGGAGAGGACATAAAAAGTGCATAACTTCCCTTTCCATCTCGCCAGACGGGTCGATTCTTGCTAGCGCCTCCGTGGATAGGACTGTTCGTTTCTGGGATACAACTACCGGCCATCCCATTGGACAACCGCTACGACATGGGACAATGGTGCGAGTTGTCCGTTTTTCTCCCTCTGGTAAACTGGTGGCTTCTACCACACCCGACAAGATATATCTATGGAAGTCACCCTCTATCATTCGTCCCCCCAAACTTGTTGCCTGTTCCCAACTGCACATTACACAGCATCAAATACCCGAATTCAAGTGTGTCTCTCCACATCTGAAACTGAATTAGTACTCAATTCATTAGTTCTAATATTCTCCCACCATTGGATCTCACACCTACCATTGTTAAGCAAAGTGATCAGTATATCACCTCGGGGGGTTTCGGTGATATCTACAGATGCTGGTATCATCAGGATTTGTCAAAGAAGGAGGTCCGATTCTGCCATATCATTCATGTTGCGTGTGATTCACTCCTCCCTTAGGTCGCGGTAAAGGCATTCCGATTCAGCTTCGCATTAGACGGGGACGAGACCAATGATTCAAAAAAGGTGCCTTCTGCCACCACTCCGAAGAATACTATCCAATATTCCCATAGATGATCCGTCGGGAACTTGGGATTTGGAGGCGACTTGACCATGCCAATGTCGTCCCGTTCCTGGGTATCGCATATGGGTTTGGGATGCAGGGTGCCCTGTCATTGGTATCATTGTGGATGCTGAATGGTTCGCTTCAACATTTCGTGAACAAGTACAACAACACGCTTGGTGTTGATCACCGACTCAAACTTGTGGGTTTGCAGAATCCGAACTGTATCAATATTTCCTAACTGTACTTATAGCTGCTTGATGTTTCTAATGGACTGGACTACCGTCAGTCATCGTTTTCACTTTCAGATCTCTGAATTAATGCCACATTTCAGTACATTCTATTCCCCTCATTCATGGGGATCTGAACACTGTGCGCACAATTCGCACCATTACAACCCTTTTACTCTGACAAAAGACAGAACAATGTTTTACTCGATGGGGAATACAACGCTCGCCTAGCCGATTTCGGGTATGCTTCCTTGGTAGGAAGCATTCCTGAGGCGCTGTATTATCTCCGGAGGACGACCACACGGCCAGGGGCTTTGCGTTGGATTGCACCAGAGCAGATCGAATCAGACGAGAACCACACTCGGACGACCAAGAGCGACATATACTCGTTTGGTTGTATTGCCCTCCAGGGAGGTTTCCTGAACACGAGTGCGAGGTCTGTGTTGACATTTTATTGTCAGGTGCTGTCAGGCAAGCAGCCATGGTCGGAACTGCGATACGATGCAGGCATCGTGTTACATTTGGCCAAGGGCCATAACCCTCGCCGACCGGAATGTGCAACATTGCAAGATCCCCACTGGGAGTTCATTCAACGATGTTGGTTACCACAGGATGAGCGACCGTCTGCGGTAGCAATAATTTCCATTATTCAGCAACTTTTGGATGCGTGTTCACATACCCAGCCCCTTCGAGATTTGGTGATAACATGGCGAAGCCGAACTGATCCACCTGCGCCTTTCGTGGACCATTCCAGCATCCCCGTGAACCCCGTTCCTGGGATGAAAAGACAAGGTATGACATAACGGATTACGATCTTGGGTTGACTCACTCGTTCTGCATCTCAGGAGAGCAAACAACCACACCTGACGCAGAAGTCGATCACATCCAAAAGAGACGACGCAAATAGGACGTATCCATTCCACTCGTGACCGCTACGATTCTGTGTAATCTCTGTTGTGAATCATCTGCGATTACCAGTACTTGGCTATCGTACCGTACGAGGCCGGAGGGATTACAGTTTCTTAAGCACAGAAAGTCGTACAGCACTGGCAGACGAGATGGCCTGTCATTCGTACATAATTGTCAATTGTCATACAGTATCCACGGATCTCCGCTTGTAAGATCAAACAAACGGCGAAATTTAGTGGGGAAGTGGGTACATTGTTTGCATAGCATGCCCTCCGGCTGGTACCAAATTCGTGTGTGCCACCGAATGCCGTGTCCACGAGCACGACACTCGTAGCGGAAAGCTCATTATAGGTCCATAGGAAGAAGGGCAGAAGGGTGTCGCACTGTCACATGACGGAAAGAAACTGTTGGTGGACGAAAGTCATGAAATGATCGGATTGGGATTTGCAAAGTGGAGGACAAATCGAACAGCCATGGGCAGGACATACCGAACGAATGTGTCCCCTCTCCATATCTCTGGATGGGCGAATGGGCGACACGTTCGGCGAGGATATGTTTTCGACAGCGTGTCAACGCCGCCTCGTCTGGCACCTGGACGTTTTGACCCCCTGAGGAACACAAGGACGGGACCAACAATGGGCGTACATGAAACCTACTCGCCACGCTCGCAGAGGATGCTAATGGCGTGCACGCCAGGTCCCCCGGTACTTGTCCCAAACGTCCGCGGACTGGTATGTCCCCGTCAATGCACTCTCTGCACCCTGCCATAGCGATCGTCCTGGCGGCTTCTTGCGAGAGCGGCGCGCTTAAGGATGCAGCCAGACCAATCAGGGATGGCCATATCGTACCATTATCCGTGGTTAATGTGTACCAGAACCAATCGTGAATGGTCCCCTTCACCAGCGCCAGACCCACTAACGGCCTGCTGGTATAATTTCTTCCCCTCCCGATCGCCATTCAATCACAGAGGCTTCAGGTGATACGACCGTTTGCTAGGCTCTCCGCGTTTGAAGTGCCGGTCGTGTATGTTGACAGACCAGGCACGCACCGTGCACGGTTTTCGATGTTCGATGTTCGGCTAGGCCTGAAGAACCCGTTGGATCGACGGAAGAACACTTTTTTTCCGGCGTCAAAACTGATCCGACACCATAGTAAGGACGACCGAAAATGGCATTTTAGCAAAAAGAAAGGACGTCGAGGAGAACACGCGAAACGATCAGATGTGTGATGACCTTCAGTTCATGATCCTTGAACAGTCACGTGCGACATGTGGTTGGAACTTGGGAGACACTGTGGGAAGTAAAATCACCTATAATCAGCACCCAATATACTGATGATCAGTGCTGACAACACCACAAATCAGTGACTGTCACTGGAAATCAGTGTCATTTTGTGTCACTGATGTGTTCATTTTTGCTACTAAAAATCAGTGTCAGTGTATTGTAGTTCCCTTGTCATTAGTTTTTACCATAATTTCACCATGATTTACAGCATCAAAAAGGTGAAAAAAAATAATAGTACATCCATTATCCTTTGCTAGTAGTGTAATTTATCAGAACCATATACCTTAATTGATTACTATAATGTGCCAGCGGCTGGAGTCGAACTCGGGGCTTACCATCTTGACTTACCAAAACAGGAATATAAGCATGTTCGACCGTTACACCATATGGATCGAAATAAGGTAAGTGAAGTAAGTTGTAATATAGAAGCTACAACTAAGTCACTGCGGGTACTCCCGCTCGTGGACACGGTATTACCCATTGGCACGATTTTATGTGCCGGTTCATCGGGGCCAGCGGTGGCGGGGGGTCGCATGTATGTCGCTGGCGCCTAGGATGAGATGGTCAGGGATGGACCCATGAGATGCATCAAAAACGGCGTGGCAGAGAGAGCGACGCTGATGGTGTCTGAGAGCAGACTACGAGACGAGGTGGAGTC
>JBBPUI010000538.1:0-19382 GCA_038094615.1 Heimioporus aff. retisporus
ACTTGGTTATGAGATGCCCGGACGAGCCAACCGCCAAATATGTTAACCCATCCTTGGTGGTTAAGCGCCTCGATGAGGATGAATTGGGAAAATGCAAATGGCACGAGGCCAAAGGGTAGCCGAGGAAACGCAGTCATGACAGTCGGGAATCGTTTAAACAGTCGAGCTTGAAGATCGTTCATATACGAATGATGCCACCTGAAAATGGACGGCATTTTTGTGTGTGTCGCGAGAGATGGGGGGAATGATGGGTTAGACATCGGAGCTGGTTCGTGGTTGGTTCTTTGAGAGTCGAGTCTGCGAGATGGTGTCTGGGCTCCTTCCACATCATCTCTAGTTTCTGCTTCAGAAACAGGGTAGAGGGGAGGATCCCCCATTGGGCTAGTTTTGTGTTCCACCTTTGGGGTGTCAAGCTTGGAATCGACGGCAGTTGATTCGGAAGAGGGGAACGACCCGGTTCGAACCTGGAGATGAGTGGGCGAGGCAGGACGCGAGTGATCTACTTGATTTGTACCCTGGGAATCGCGTTTACCAGATGCCATCTGCGCTCCTTCTAAATCTTCCATTGGGAAGGTTTTCAACTCCATCTTTGGGGTGCCAAGCTTGGAATCAACAACAGTTGGTTCGGAAAGGGGGCCCGACTCGGATCGAGCCTCAGGATTGATGGGCGAGGCAGGACGCGAGTACTTCACCTTCTCAGGTGGCGAAGCTCCATCAGACTCCTCTCCCGCTTCTTCTGCCTCGGGAAGCCCGATCGGAATGTCCCGGGAGACGCGATAAGAATCCCAGGCAAGATCAAATAGGAATTTGCAGAAGGCGAAGGGCAAACTAATCATCCAGACGTCGATTCCAAAGAAACTGACCACGAGGCAGAGGACAAGGGTTGTACCAAGCATAAAACTGCCGACACAGGCAGCAACAGGATCCCGTAGAGCCTTCCAGGGATCACGATGAGTCGTGCGGGCTAACTTCCGCGGGACTTGCTTGCGGTATTGGAATGCCAGTGCGCCAAAACAGAAGATGTTGCAGGCAACGAAGGGAAGGATAGTATACGCTGTGAATGCGGCATTGTTAACACTGAAGCCTTCGCAAATAACCACCTATCGTATGTATGCGTGTGAATACGGGTTTACCATAGGTGGGAAATACGTACATTCGTGGGATTGCCAACAAAAAGGACCATGCTAGCAGTGTTCGCAGCAGCAAACTCGGCCATGACCCATGCGAGCGGGTCAAGGTCTGCAACTTGTGTGTAATAGACAAGAAACGCTGTTCCGGATAGGATGACCGGATCATTCCCGAGTAGAATCGAGACGACGGTGAGCAGAACGTAGAAGTACAGGTAAAGCTTCCACCCGTTGTTTCCGCCCCTCTTGCTAACCCAGTAAGCTGCCGCTCGAAGGACACCAGATATGTCAAGCGTGATGGCCATGTAAGCAAGGGAAAAAAACAAGATGATAATGTTGTATGGTTTGACCCCCTCGGTTCCCACAATACCGTTGCGAATGACCGTTGGGTTCAAGCACTGGGCCGCCCATAGGATCAAAATGGTGATAATTGGCGCCGTGGTGAGGTTGAGTGATAGCTTCGGAAGAAACCGTGGAGTGGGTATTGGAACGGGGCGAATTACGCAGAAGATAGAGAGGATGAAAAGTACTAGGGTCGTGATGGCATACCCAGAGACCATGTTGGGCGCTGTTTAGAGGGAGACTATGCAGGCAAGGGATGGTTAATACCAACCTTAAGTGGTTCAGTCCGCGAGGCAAACACCCACCGCAAGATCGAGAATAAAACCAGTGCAGAGAAACGTGAGTATGAGCCACCTGGGAGCTTATATGGCGTGGAACGAGACAGATCGGTTGGAAATCGGTGGGACGTAGTCCGGTTCGTATTAATACTCAACAGCCCTCGTTTCATCTTTGAAGCCGTGCGGCTGGAAATTCTGAACAGAACGTCCACTGACAGCCGTGCTATCCAAATGTAACATCAATTATGTAACTGCTCGGAGGTATACTCAACTACGCAACGGCCAATGACTCCTTATTGTCCGCTAGCCCGCGCTCCATTCAACCTTTGCCGATCGACACCGCTCTGTCAAATGCCCATTGACTTGAAACGGCCCCGCTTTGCAGGGGACCCCACACGGCTCGGGTTAAGTACTTACCGGAACATGCCGCCGATCCGAGCGGATCTTTAAAACCTGTCGCTACGTACAATTTCGCAGTGTCACAGCGCAGTCACAGGTCCCACATAAGCGTCCCTCGCTCAAAATATTTGTTTCTCGGCGCTCTAATCGGCAGATTCTTCGTTGGGGATGGATTCATGGTCGTCATTATGAGCTGAACTTGCCGATTCAGGATGATTATCCTCACCCGGATCAGCTCCCGGCACCACAGGCCAGCTGACCATGGCTGACTGTGGATATTACACAGCCGCAATCGGACTATGTAATAGATTATGAACAACTGGTAATCGTTTACCACAGTGGTTAGGGCATCTGGTCTCAGGAGAGCCGGTCCCTTGCCCCGCTTTGTGCAGTGTGCATCGCCGTCGCGCCATACTAACAATGTCGATGTCCGTTCTGAATGGGGAACAACTCACAAGCGAACGAAGTGTCTTGTACGTTGCAAATCGCTTTACAACTTTCTAAATTCGGGTGTGTTTCCAAAGTTATTGAATACTACTCATACTATGAGTCATGGCTGACAGAGAAACCCAATCAATAGATAGATCTACAGCCTTTCGCGGTAGTTTTACTGTTTCGAGGGGAGAACAGAAGCGGGTTCTGAGATCGCTGTGAATCCACCGCTACTAGATGCACGGATGAACCATCTAATTTTGGAAAAGTTAGGCCCTGGAGATGGCGATCTAGCGCAGGAACGACGACGCCGAACACCAAATAACGGTGCTGCTGTACCCTAGCGCCATCCCATCAAGATTCAACGCCACAAAGTGAGAATCCTGTAGGGCTTGTCGAGCATACAGGAAACGGATCATGGATTGTGTTATGCATTCTCCGCATATATCGGTTTATATCACATGGATTCGTTCCAGTATACGTGCGCCTGACACGTAGACTGTAACTTCTCGTGGGCAAGAATGACCATAGTTCTGGGAACTTCTGACAGCATCTGAGCACGTGGAAAGGTGGAGTGTTTCGAACAACCAGTAGTGTGACCTGACTGACACTCGTCTGATCAGATTTTTCCTCCGTTTGAACTAATGGAGGTAAATGACTTCAATTGTACCTGTGTAGCTGAAAGCACCGGAATTGGTCGTACAGAAATTCCGGACATACCACATCAGGCTCGTAGTAACGTCAGGGTGCCAGAAGATGTTCGAGGCGTTTCATGGTGCCGCTCTAACTTGGAGCCTTGGTTGACCAGCTAATGCCCACAAAAACGCCCACTTACGCCACTCCACCGTCACCTCTGAGCTTATAGCTGTCCGAATATGACACAAATCTGTTTGGATCACCTGTCCACTAACCGATATCCACTTCCGAAACCTAATTTTTAACACAACATTGAAACAATGGAGTTTATGCGCCAATTCAGCTAGTAAATTTTTCAGAGTAAGCAGCTGCGTCCACAACCGGTGTACACCGAGTGCCGAGACGTAGCGGAATCCAACCATGCTAATTGGGTAGCTTATAATTGCATTAATGGGCGATTGACGGTCTTTGTTCGCCTTAGACAATGGCGGCCATGGCCGGAGTTTTGTCGCTCCCGCAGACTGGCAGTACTGCTTTTGCACTGCCATTG
The DNA here is from genome assembly GCA_038094615.1 of Heimioporus aff. retisporus. Lineage (NCBI taxonomy): Eukaryota > Fungi > Basidiomycota > Agaricomycetes > Boletales > Boletaceae > Heimioporus > Heimioporus aff. retisporus. Next base: position 3,765 of record JBBPUI010000538.1, read on the forward strand.
ACATGCATCCACCTTCGCCGATCGAACATCATTTCTGAATTTCAATGGACAACTGTTCAAACGGTATGAATTAAACATCCGTGTTTCTAAACAAAGCCGGATAAATGGATGCGTTAGTACGTCTTGGGCATCGAACCGAGTCACACCCTCCGACTCACCTCGAATGTTTGACCAAAATATTTTCATCCGCCATTGTATCGAGTCAAAATGATGGCTATTGTCAGTCGTAAAAAAACATTGGAGAAATGAATGCTTTGCCTTAACCTGTTCGAACATAAAGAGTGTGGCACTCATGTGTGGTAATGTACTGCGTACATTGCACAGTGCTAGGTCGTCGGCAACAAAAAGCCGGAATAAATCGTGCGCGTCGACTCAAATCGTCCCCGCAAGCGCTAAGGTTCCGCAGCTGCGTTAACCCAGGCGGCGACTCGGTAAGTCCGATGCGTATGCGAAGATCGATGCCTGTGTGGCGGTGTCTGAGTGATCATCGCACTCAACGCTAACCAGCCCATGCAGGGAGGACGAAACTTGGCAGTGCAGACCCGAATGCATATGGACCCTCACTGCGGATGAACTGCTTCCTTGACCATGTACCACAGAATATCTGAAAGCTAACTTTGTACCTTTGTGGCGGTGTTACGAACTTTGCAACATTTTATTTCGCTAACCCGAAGTTGTCGCAGCGACGCTGCTGTTTTATACTTTCCACATTCAGCTTTACAGTCTCAATGATTTTCGCACCTATGGAAACCGTAAATCGGCTCGTCTTCAAGCGTTGGAACGCAGCTTCAGACGCTCGGAGTTTGAAGCTGAGAAGCTCTCGGCATGAAGTTTGCCGCTGCTGCTATCACGTGCCATTGCCGCCTCAGCCCATTGTCAACTTGAATGCCATGCCTTGTGATGATTGTTGCCCGATTTCCCGTGATGTTAAGCAGCTAGTCGTGGAGATGGGCCAGCAAGAAGAAGTCCCACTCACAAGAGCAAAAATCTGCTCTCTCACCAGGGTTGCAGAGTCAGCTCAGTAGTGAGTCAGCACTGGATCAATGCATTGTACCAATGCACTGGTGAAATTAATGTCTGTCTAATGGAATGTGGGAGAAAATGTACCTTACACTCCCTTGACATCATGGTAAGAATATTATTTTTCTCCAAGTGGGGTTCTGTTGCCACCTGGCATGGGGAAAGGATGAGAGTGGTGATATGTGTCTCCATGTGGGCATGCAGCAGGGTATATGCCAGCCTAACCACTGGCATAGCATGCCACTGCTAGATGATGAACATACTGATTATTTGTGAGCAAAAAATACCAAGCACAGGAGGGGACTGGTGAGGTGTACTGTAGCTCACACTTAACTGGATGTTATATACTCCCAGCACATTCTGGCCGATAGAATGTCTGCATGAAACTTCGTGATTTATTCTTTATTTCTCGATGAGACCAAGTAGCACTCTGCACGGCAAACTACTGCACTTACCAAATCGGGACATTTCAGTCGGAGAATTATATTAAAACCCAGCCCCGCACCGAAATTTTACGGACCGCTCTATCGTTCTGCAACGCGCTGCAAAAGCTTCCGCGAGGTTTTTATGGTTACGTAATATATCTACACGTTCGATCAACCCTATTACACAAATTTGCAGAATGCAACGAAAGTTGAGCAAATTATTCTAGCCAGTGGAACTTGGACTAGGAGCACACGCAGACCGCAAAAAGTCATGATGTGCTTGGATCGACCATGCCAGCGCGTTCGGAGTTACCGTCTGTACAGAACCCCGAAATTCAGGTCGATGCTGTAGTAGTTATTACGTGTTATTATTTGCCCACGGCCTGATGGGCGTTAATGAAGGGCGCTGGGTGTGTCAAGCGCATGTTGCTTCTCAACTACACACTCTAAACCATGGAGGAACACGTTGCGATACCCATGGGGCCAGTTGGCCCCGACAGCCAACCCGGAGCGCCCGATACCCGCCACCAGGATGCCAATCGACATGCCGTGATGCTGGAGAAGACGCCAGCGCCAATGTAAGTTCCCTGCGGTTGCAGTCCAGCGTGTGCGTCAGACTCACTCGGTTTTGAAATTCTTTGTGGACAGATACCGTCATGCGGCGCCGTCCGGACCATGGCCATGGATGGATTTCGATGAAGACATCCCTTCGGTTCCAGTCCCTCCAAGGAAGGGCGAGAGTGTGGAGACACACGATTGGTTCGAATACCCTCAAAATTTGTTTCCAAATTGGACAAAGACGCAGGTCGACCGGTGTAAAATGTTGACGGACTGTCCGGTTGGGACGAGCGACGTTTTCAGGGTGGACGTGCACAGGGACGGGAAGTTTGGTGATGCAGGAGATTACACAACGATTGATGACAATGACGACAGTAGAGCTGAATTTTGGGCATTGGTTAATCGGGAGGTAAGCTCATTAATTACTGACCTGGGTTCGACTAATGAGACAGCGTTTGCAGCGGGAGGAAGATATTCGTGTCCGCGCCATTTTTGTCAGGAACATGACCAAAGAAGTAATGCAGATGCTGGGGACGAGGTACGCTCACTATCTCTTCCATCTTACTCCACATCCAACGTTATACAGGCATAATGTAGAGCCTTTTTTCTTCTCATCTTCGACCAACTGGATACCTTCGAGATACCAAGAGAGTCTGGTACAAAAAGGAGACGAACGAAGCGATCGTGAGTGCTTGTGTTTCATCGTAACCTTGTGGCTTCAATATACGGATGCGATAGATATCACCATCGTTCTTCCGTTTATTCGCGTCGTCGCATTGGGTGAAGGCCCGGCAACGCTAACCTTACAGCCACTCCCAAGAGACCCATCAGCGGAAGAAGGCATACCTATTTAATTTCCCTTCATGCATATCCTGACTTGTGTATTAGGCGAACAAATCATTGATACCCAATCACCACTTTATCTGGAATCCTGTGCGTCTTTACTATGCTGATCCAGTTCAGATGATGTACCTTTTTCCAGGCCAGAAGTACGTTCTTCAAGACCTGCTCAGCATCCATATGGTTCGAAAAGTGAAATCGAGTACCATCATATCCTTCCACCCCAAGCAGCGCCTGAGGACCGCTGAACAACTTCACACTCTCATCAATCGAACAGGTCGTAGTGTCTACTGGCAGAAAATCTTCGAAAAATCCAGAGACCCTACATGCCTGTTTCTGTGTTACTTGTGGTATGCTATGTATGCGTGGGACGAGGTTTTCGAGGTTCTTTATACCCACATAAACCACCTGGTGAGTATGATGCATATCTCAACGACAATATACTACATATTTTGTCATTGCAGGAACAAAAAGTTCTCAGCAGCGAAGATATCAAGGAAACACGTGACTTGCACATTTTGCAGGCTCATCTACTGTACTACCGAACCCTCCTCGACGACTTCACAAAGTCTGTTACCTTCGTGCAAAATACTGAGAACCCTACGATGAAGGACCCTTCTATTACCCCCAAAGAACGGGAAGATTCGCAAAGAATATTGAGAAATGAGACAAACTATCTCTTGTCAGAAATCGAGAGGCTGGAAAGTCAGAGGCTGATGCAAGTCATGCGGTTGAAGAACGTCATGGATTTGGTATGATCCATCCTCTACTCTGATGTGTTTTTTTTTTTTACCAATGATACGGCTTAGGCATTTGCCACTGTCAACATCGAGGACAGTAGGTCCATGAAAGACCTGACCATTGCGACTGTCCGTGATTCAGCCGCGATGAAACAAGTGAGTGTCGCCTTCACCTATCACCTAACTTGGCTGATGATGTGCTCATCGTCCAGATTTCGTACCTAACCATGGTTTTCCTGCCTGCCAACTTCATGTCTGTGAGTGACCTTGCGTGCATATGGATTGATTTACCAAGTCTCAATACTCCGCACAGAATGTGTTCAGTATGAACGTGGTTGAGATCAACCCTTCGGGTGGAGAGACTTTGGCACATTACGTCGAAGGGCTGGTTCTACTAACCGCCTTTGCTATATGGGTTGTCATCGCGCTCCAGGTCGAGAGCCGGTTCTTCCCACCTGGTTGCTCTATGTGGCGACGAGCAAGTTGGCCGGCGTATTGCGTCTGGGATATGATGTTCTCCCAGAGGTTCCATGCAGAAATCAAACACCGCTTGTTCGGGAATTCGTGGCTTTTTCGAAGGCGTGTGGCTCGGTAGAGCCGCGCAAGGCTTATCCACCACGCCGAGGAACCGTGGATAGGGCCACGTAGGCTGGTTGCAATTTACTGATGGGACCCTGGGAAGCAGACTTTAGGGATTGGTTCACCTGTTCCATTCACTCGTATGAACGCTCTTATACGTTGTCAATGCGCCGTACAGATCTTCTTTACTTATGTTCCCATGGTGTTTATGAGGGGTTATATCTTGTATATATGGGTTGTAATCGAGCATTTTGATATGAAGGGCGGGTACACCGCCTCGGCCAGTTAACACTAAACTCTGAGTTAGCCTATCACGGAACTACAACCAGTGCACTATTATATGTGTGTAGCGCCGCTGCACCGGTGACTGGCTAGTATGAAATGGCTCGCTGGTGACTGACTTATTTGCCTAGTGAGTGGTCTTAGCGGTTAAAGATAAGCCATGTGCATATGGCATCTTCAAAGGAGCCCAGTCGTTATTATTTTAGTCAACAACCCCAATTCCACAGGCGGCCCTTGGACCCTATCAACCCTACCCACGCAGCCGGCGTGATGCACGACGGGTGCGCAATAGTCTTTTCTTTTCTTCGATGCTACTGCAGTGCCCACCCTATGCGTGTACGTGGGAGCGTATCCCTCGGGTCCCCCGTCCCACCATTTTCTCAGCGAAGCGCTTTAAATAAGCTATTTTACCCCGAGGTGCCGCTCGTGGGAAGTAGCACTCCCGACGCGTTCGTTCCCTCGTCGTCTCGTGACGTCCACGCCGGGCTACCCCACATGCCTGGGATATCGACTGTGCTCGCACGCACGCTGGCGGCAGCATCAGTGATCAGCATCAGGACGACCGCTTTCTTGCCTCAGGTATCGGATTCAGAATGTCTGTGAACGTGGTCGCACCGCCCGTCAGCAGATGGGTCGCATGGCTGTTCGAAATCTATGGTTCTGGAAAACCGCCCGTGTTGGGTACGGTCGATATACAAGAGATCGAGGACAAGGCGCGGGAGGTGCTCAAGGAGAATGCGTGTCAGTTCCTCCCTCTTCTCATCACAACGAGCCACCGAGTCTGACGAGATGTTGTGATCCGTATGCCATTCCAGCTGCTTTTGCGTACGTGCTGAATGGCGCGGGAACCTCGAACACGTACGCCGAGAACCGAAAGGCGTTGGACAGGTGGAAGCTTGTCCCGCGTATGCTTAACGACGTGGGGGAGCGTCACATCGAGGTATCGTTGTGCGCGAGCGTGCCGTACCGTGCCCACACCAACCGCGTTCTTCACAGACCACGATCTTTGGCGTGACGCACCCAGCGCCAATCTTCATCGCTCCGGTCGGCGCGCAAGGCTTGATGCACGGGGATGGCGAGCTCGGGACGGCGCGCGCGGCAGCAAAGGTAGGCGTGCCCCTGATCGTTAGTTCCGCCGCATCTCGCTCTATGGAGGAGATTGCGGAGGCGCAAGGCCCAAACGGGCACCGGTGGTACCAGCTTTACTGGCAAGTTCGTTCCCTCTTTTTCGCTCTTCTTTCCGTCTAACGAAGACTCGGGATACCGCTTGGACCCACCAGGACCCACTCTGTCGAGCTCACGCAGTCGCTTCTCAGGCGAGCCAAAGCGAGCGGGTACAGCACGCTCGTGCTCACTGTGGACACGATGGTCATCGGATGGCGTCCACACGACCACGGCATACCTTATAGCCCGACCGGACACGGGTTCGGCAACCAACAAGGCTTGTCTGATCCTACGTTTATGGCGCGTTTCGGGCTCGAGGCACGTCATGAGCGCCCCACATTTCCCTATGACCAGGAAGAGATCCGAAGGCGTGCGGCGAGGGGAGACCCGGCGGCGCTGCAGGCCATCATGCTGGGAAGTAAGTGGGTCGGCGAAATTGCGTCGGGGATTTTTAGGAGCTGGGACGAGATCCAGTTTATTAGGGATAATTGGGATGGGCGGATCGTGCTCAAAGGGATACTTGCACCAGAGGTAAGGTACCATACATACATACATCCGTCTGCTCTGGGTGATTTTGGATTTCTGATGCCCCCTCCTTCCCCCCCACATACATGCTGGTAGGACGCTGAAAAAGCCATCGACTTGGGCATCGAGGGCGTCATCGTCTCTAATCATGGTATGTGGCAATCCCTATCGCCGTACTGGACCCCCGGCAGGCTGAGCACCGGCTTAGGTGGCCGACAAGTCGACGGGTCCATCGGTGCGCTCGACGCACTGGATCTAGTGATGCAATCCTCCAAAGTTTGCAAGGCACAGAGTTCCGGCAAATTGACGGTCCTGTTCGACTCGGGCATCCGGACCGGAAGCGATGTTCTCAAGGCACTCGCCCTGGGTGCTCAAGCTGTGTTGAGTACGTTCTCGTCGGCTGCGCGTAGCTGCTTGTTTGATCGGACCGGGGTTCTCATGTAGTCGGCCGCCCGTTCATGTACGGCCTCGCGATCGCCGGAGAGGCAGGAGTGGAACAAGTGCTGATGCAAACAATTGCCGACTTCCATATCACGATGGGCCTTTGCGGGTTCGGTGACGTCAAGGATGTGGTTGGTGCCCGGGAGAAGTTGATGGTCAGAATCAAGGAGTAGGCGGACGGGAATTTCTAAAAATGTGGGGGGTTCCTGTGAATTACGATCTTGGCTTCAGTGGATTACTCCAAGACAATGCCACGGCGTCAAGGTTGGATGCCTCCGCAGACACGGCAGCCATAAGATATGATGTTTCACCCGTGCCGATGTCACAGGATCAATCGATCATTGTCCATGGTTAACGCAGGCGCTGAGACTTCGAGTTTTGAGGGAAAAGACATGACATGCTGTAGTAGTGGGTAAAATTCTTGGTAGAAATCTGATGTTCTGATGTGGCTAAACCCTGGCTCCAAGGACGCCAATACAGGAAAGGAACTAATGATAACGTTAATAAAACTGCACCCCTATTGAATTAAGTACATGCGGTTCCTAGGCTTCAGGCGTGATCCCTGTGGCCATCTAATAGATAATCTGTGTTTTATGTGAACAAAGAAATCCCACCACGACATATACATACGAATAAACAATCGGGCGGGTTCTTTGAGTTAACAGCAAGTCCCCGGAAACCGCCTGCTTGATTCCCCCCTCGTTAATCCAAGTCGGATTGTATCTGACTGTTCCTGGACATGTAACGTCCTAGAATCAACCGCTTCGTCGCGCTCCCACCGTGCGACCACACGACGGGCGATATACTCGAATACGTCGTGAACCCCTTCGCCCGTCTTGGCAGAGGTGAAGAAGAGTTTGGGGCCCTTTTCCAAGGGCAACGCATGGCATGGACTCGTGTCTAGGTCACGCGAAGAGGTGGTTGGCGTTGGCGGTGTATCCGTGGCAGCTTGTTCGCGGATGCGAGTGAACAGACTCGGTGTGATCGTGGGCGCTGAGGACGTGCTCGATGACGCTGATGCGCGTCGCTGTGTCCTGACGGGAGACGACAACCGCGAAACGACAGAGGGTGGGAGGGGAGATGAGCGCGCGGACGAGAATGCATCAAAGAGGGACGAAGCGGGTGTGTGGTAGGACGTGACACCAGTGTGTGTAGATGTGAGTGTACCGTTGTTGATGGTGGTGCTGCCCCATGAGAGCTGTTTTGGGTGCCGTCTATGCAGATACTGATTGATATCGATGGACTGCGAACGCGATTGCGAAAACGAAGGATCATCTATATCAGATTCATCTTGAGGAGACGTTGCATCTTCCGAGACAGCTTCTGCAATTGTGCTGGGGCCTTGCTCGACTGGCGAAGACGGACGCGTTGTCGGCGGTGACGACGGGGGTATGAGGTCGTAAATAAAACGGAGTGCTTGAGATTCCGATACCACCGAGGTCGAATCAATGGCCCTTGAGCTGACAAGATCTGTCTTATTTCCAACGACGACGCAACAATAGTCTTCCAGGTCTTCGTCCTCGACAGGCGCCCGTTCACGAAACTCTTCCCACCATGTCTTCAGCCCGATAAGTGTCTCTGGCTGGTTGACATCAAACATGAGCAGTGCGGCGTCAGCGCCACGAAAGAAGGCAGTAGACAAGCTGGAGAAGCGTTCTTGCCCAGCGGTATCCTACAAACATGTTCTTGCATCAGCCCGCCCGCCATACGTAACTGAAAATGTATGGAATGGTATTGACCCATATTTGGAGGGTAACCAGTTCATCTGGTTTGGATGGGTGTGGTAATGTCTTGGCAATGAAATCAGCCCCAATAGTGGCCCTATAGCCAGTTGAAAAGCGACCGGAGATGTACTGCAAAGAGGAGCCTTCGGGACTTGAAATTTCACTGTGAGATTCGTAGGGAACGTACCTGGGTGCGAAAACTAGTTTTGCCAACGCCTGAAGCGCCAATGACCACGAGTTTAACCGTTGGCATGTGCGTTGGTGTATGTTGCATGGAAAGTCATAGGGAACTTCATCGAGTTTGAGCCACGCGATTTGTCGGAATGCCCAATGGCGATACTTGCCATACTTGGAAGTAACACAAACACGACCAAAGCCATCTAATTATCACAGATTCATTGCACTCATCCTTGTCCTGATACCAGCTGGACCTAGACGAGGCATGGACGAGGGCACTCCACCGCCACCAGATCACGATGCCTCTCCACCACCACAACCACCACCTACCGCAACAGGGTCGCCCACCGATTTCTTGAAAGGCGTTGTCGGGAAACGGGTCATCGTTCGTCTGACATCGGGTGTCGACTATCGGGGTGGGTTTGTCATGTCTGGTCATCTGCCTGTCTTGAGTCGTTTTTTTCAGGAATCCTGTCGTGTCTCGATGGGTATATGAACATTGCATTGGAGCAGACCGAAGAGCACGTTAATGGCGTCGTCACAAACAGATATGGCGATGCTTTCATTCGAGGAAACAATGGTATGTCTGCGCGCATATTCAAGTTCCTATCTCACTTTCGCTTGCACAGTACTCTATATATCGGCCGCAGAGCCCATTTGACGTCTCGACACATGCAATGTTCCTGAGTCACGTTGCAGCATTTCAAGAGCTCGGAGATCATGTGCTTTGTCAAGCTTTTTTCCTATGTTTTTTTTCTCCCTTGATGTCACCACACTGCATCTAATATTGTGAGTCGACTCTTTCCGTGACCCAATGCCGGGGTGAGTCCGCGGATAAGTTGTAGCTAAAACATTGAATTTATAACACACATGAACGTGGGTTGCTCAGCAATTTGCGACCACACAGGGGAAGCTGTCAAACCCGGTGATAGTTAGGAGCTGAGCCAAGTAACTAATCCTCACGGCAGTCGGTATATCAAATTGTTCGGTAGTAAGCAAGACCAATGCGTTGTCACTTGCTCGCATGCTACCAGTTGAGCGTCCACACTAGAGTCTCGTCATCAGCCGGGTGTCCCATTTGATACCGGACAGCTGGAATCCATGGATCCGGGAGAAAGTGGACCACCTTTGTTCTTGACGTCTGATACTTGAGTTAGGAGATTGTCCATTATTTCGCGTGAGGTCTTCTGGTCCGAAGGCAAAAATACCGTTCCCTGAGGAAGAGCAGTGGTGGCTTCTACCATCCCTCCATAACCAGGTAAAGAAAACTCAGGTATACATACTGACCACACTAACGACGAGGGCAATTTAGGCAAATGCGGTAAATATTTGCAGATCCACAGGCAGCCCACTTTATCATGATTTAAAGACACCTCGGGCCGCTACTTTGGATGATCTTGGTAAGGGGCTAGATGGCGAGGCAGTTCATCAATTGGTCCACCTCTCAGTCATGGGGGCGAGTTGAAGACAACTTCTTTGGCAGGCACACAGACATAATCGTAACCTAATTGCTTGGAAAGACAAGTGTGAGCGTTTGAACATTGACGTCAATGTTTTGTAATACATCAAACCATGGAAGTTGTCAAATCGCTTTGGTTGACTACAATTGATAAACCGAGGGGACTACAGCTAGACAAAACGAAGCAAAGGGAAATCGCAAGTAAATCCGACAACGGAGTTGGTATAAGAGTGGTGATACAAAACAAATAGGCCTCATACAATGTCCGTACAACATGTCAAGGATCGTCACAATGCATCAAAAGAGAGGACAAGTTGCTGAAATACAAAAGAGGTACATTACAACCGTAGCATCGAGAATGCATGTGTCAGAGCGACGACGTCGCACTCGCTGAAACCGAGGTCGCACAAATGATTTTGGGCTTCGAACAGCGCCAAGGCGCGAATGACGCTCGGAATGTGATCAGGGGGAATTTCTCCTTGCAGCAAGGTATTGCAGTCGTCACAGAGACTGCTCTCCTACGTCACTTAATAATAAGCGTTGGCGAAAATAGATTCTGACGATGTACATACACTGGTGGAGCTCGTGTATTCATGGTCGTAGAATGTGTTGATAGAGTTGGGGTAGTGGAGAGGATGTGTGGGGGAGCTCTGACGCGGGGAAGCGATAGTGGTACTCCACCCTTGAGCTGCAGCGAACGGGTCTTCTGCGGGGTGCAGTAGAACTAGAGGAGCGGTTTGCGTTTGGTGCCGTTCCTGCTCGCGCGCATGAACGAGCTTGTATATCTGCACTGTTACAAAGAAGGGAACACTCACTTCTGAATATGACCACGCCTTCTCTGTCTCGTCTGCGTCGAGCAGAAGCCGTAGTTTATCTTCGTTTTGATCGCAGGATGCGGGTGCGTGAACAGATACCTGAAGCTTCTGGAATCGCCAGTCACGTGGGGCAGGGACGATCCCAGATTCGATGAGCCTGTGCGAGATGGGAACAAAGCAAAATACACCCGTGCTAGTCATGAAGAGCGAGAGGAGGGTCATCGTTTTCTTTACCAGCCGTGCTTTACAACAGCGAAGCCGGGTGAGAAGGCGAGACGCGTCCTAGTCACGTGAACAAAAAATCAACTCGGTTAGGCGAAAGGTTTGATTGCCGGTCCATAGCCCTCTTTGCTACGCTACCTTAGCTAGCACCCGGGTATACCCATCTTGAGCTCTACCACCATTCAAGCCAACAATGCCGTTCGCACCTGTCGTTGCGCCGGTGACGAATTCAGCCGATATATTTAAACCAGATATATTCAAAGGAAAGGTCTTATTCTGCACCGGAGGTGGGTCTGGGATATGTAAGTCGATGACCGAGGGCATGGTGCGTTGACTTTTCTCGCTGCAAGCACATCAAACTTACTGTTCAGTGTTTGTAAAGATGAGGCATGGAGCGAGCGCAACAATCGTAGGAAGAAAGTAAGCCTCACCAATTTTCTGTTCGATAAGACGATAACCGAAACATCCATTCCACAGCCTCCAGAGACTCGCAGAAAGCGCGGAAGAACTCTCGCGAGCCACTGGCCAGGTATGTATACCCGCGCAGGCCGACGTCAGACAGCCCCAGCAACTTAAAGCCGCTGTCGCTAAAACAATCGAGAAATTCGGGCGAATCGATTTCGTTATTTGTGGTGGGTCCACTCGAGTCTCTCTCGAGCTGTCGGTAGACCCTTTGGATAGGTGCAGCGGGGAATTTCATCGCTTCCATCGATGGAATGTCGGAGAACGCGTTCAGGACTGTATTGGAGATTGATACCGTGTGTCTCTTTGCTCAGTAACTGACGCCATCCGCGCTAACATGCATCGTAGATGGGAACGTTCAATACCGTGAAAGCTACATTGTCTTATATTCGTGAAACGCATGGCTCCTATATTCATGTGAGCACAACGTTGCACTACCGAGGTACTTCCGGGTCGCTCTCGTTTTGTACGGTTGCTTACCCTTTGTTAGCAACCCCGTATCAGGTCCATGTTTCGGCCGCGAAAGCCGGGATGGATGCTCTTTCCGCAGTCCTAGCTGCGGAAGAGGGTCCCAAAGGAGTACGCTCCAACGTTATCGCCCCTGGGCCAATTGGCGATACAGAAGGCGTTTCCCGACTTTCTAACCAGACAGGGAACACGGGTTTTGTCTATCCCCTTAATCGCATCGGCCATTTGAGCGACGTCGCAAATGCTACCGTCTTCCTCTTCAGCGATGCAGCGTCTTACATTACTGGTCAAATACTGGTCGTCGATGGGGGTGCAGAACACTTGAGGACGACTCAGTTCCCTTACCCTGCATCTGTGCTTGACTCCGATAGCATAAAACGCATGATCAAACCCAAGTTGTAATGTTGATTTGGGTAGTTGAAATGTGCAGGCAAGCGGATGACCCGATTCCATGCTTTGATAGATCGTGTTGGGCTGGATTCTCACCTCGTCCTTGGGACAAAACCAGCCTGTCCTTTTAGGCATTGAACATCGATTACTCACAAAGTTTGTAAGGCCTGTTGGCCTGTAGATCTAATCGTTGTCTTACTATCAGGACTTGATGGGACGCCGGTCGACAACATAGACGGACATTGCCTCAAAACCACGTCCGAACCGCCCCATCGAAGAAAACGCACGATTCAAAGTGCAATACGTCTTTGATCTATCGCTCGTTACGCACCTTCCATGACTAGCCACCCTCACACCCTCAACAACCCTCCGGCTTATGGTACAAAGAAAAGTATGCTGTTCGATCGATGGCTCGACTCCTCATCCTCCTCACTCCAGGTTTCAAGCCCTCCGTGAAAAATTCGACTAGGTGAACATGCTACGTCGACCTGCTTGCGTGAAAGCCAATAAATAAGGCGCATCCTTCGTCCATCCCACGCGCACCTGATGGGCGCCATGTCGTTAGCAGCTTGCTCTTGGACACCATCAACATCACTCTCCCAGCCACGCCGTCCTCGATGCCAACGACGTACACATGACCCCTCGCTGCCGTCGGTCTAGATGAACGAGCACGTGTGCCACCATGGTGGGAGTGCCAGGGACGTTGCCTTTGCTGCTTTTGACTGACAACAAACGCACGGTCAGATGGGACAGCCCCTCGGTCGGTCGCGCGATCCTTATCCCCCATGAATTGGGCATTGGTGGAACGCCCTCCGTAGCGGTCTCGAACGATCACGTATGCTTAGGTTTCGTTCTTCTTTCCACGACCCCTTATGATCGGGTACTGCTCATGATTTGGAGACCGAAGGCACGTCGTTTGCTACTTTTTGGACACTCTCTGAGTTATTATACAGGCTCGACGATCTACGGAGTACGCGGCGGGCGACCGTCTAGAGCGGCTTTTCATCGAACGACCCCGTCGGGCTCGCATCGATGTTCTTGATTGGCCCGTGGAACCATTTGTGCGCCGACACGACCCACGAGAGCGACGCAAACACGAAGACGCCCATGATGATCACGACCGCATAGTCTGCGTGCGGTGTCAGCTCTCAGCACGTTGTGCAGAAGGCGACGATACGTACTCATGCCCTGCGCACCCGTCGTTTGCGAGGAGGGAAAGAGGAGGAGAACGACGATAAATGCGACCCACGAAACGGCGACGATGCCGATCGGCATGTACCACCGCCCGAGAGTGAAATACCCCGGGGTGAAGGTGTTTCGGCCAGATGTAATCCGGAGAAAGATGGGAGTCGCGTATGAGACATACAACCCGATCACAGATGCACTAGAGCGGATGACACGATGGTGTGCATGGCGTAAAAGGGAGAGAGAGAGAAACGAACCCTGCGAGAGAGGAGAGCGCCGCAGAGGAAAATCCGAGCAGGCCGCATATAGCGGCAGCGACCATGACGAACCAGACGGCGTTCACAGGCGTCTGGGTGTGCCGGTTGATGTGTTTCCACCAGCGCGAGCCGGGCAACGCATTATCCCGTGCAAACGCAAAGATGACACGAGAAGCGTCGACCCCTTGGGCGGCCCCCGTCACAAACTGTAGCGCTTGCTCCCAGAGGTTGCACGTGCGACACGACGTCGACTCACCTGGACGACGATGATAAAGCTCCAAATGGTGAGCATTCCGCGTTTACCAAGGACGTCGAGAAAGAGCTGGCCCATTGGCAAGGGCAGGTTCGTCGAGAGCAGAGAGGACACGGAACTCGTTGCAAAAGAGGCCGCGATGAGCAACAGCCAGCCGAGTATCTCGGTGCTTGCGACGCCGAGTAGGATGGCGATGGGGGCGCTGCGTTGTGCACCCGACACCTCTTCCGAGATGTGTGCCGCAGAGTCGTCTGACAACACGTCAGGCAACGCCGCTCGACGGACGGAAATGGACCCTCACAGCCCGTCAGCGTCCACATGGGCGCCGTAAACGCCAATAAGAACGCCCAGCCATCTGATGAAAAAGGGTGGGCGACGGGTTCGAACATGATAGTTCAGCGTACTGTTGATCCAACCCGTGTTGTTCTCAAACATGGTAAACGCGACCTGGGTCGAGACGCGATTGTTGCCGGAGCACACGAGCAATGCCACTATCGCAGCGATGGTCGTGCCCCCTTGCATGTCGTGTCGCGTTATGTCAGGGATGTCAGGAGCCCAGGTTAATCTAAACCTACAGACGTACCGTTGACCAGGACGTAGAAGAGATTGAGGCGCGCAAGGACATTGGTCGCCGCCGAACACACCAATCCGTGACAAAACAAGATCGCCAATAGAATGCCATACGTTGCGCCAGAGCCGAGGACGATCGCTCCGTCCGATCCCACAGTGATGGCGGAGGTGATCATCTGTGCGCTGTCGACACGATTAAGGATGGACTAGAGAAAGCGCACGCGGGACAGACCACGTAAAGTCGATCGAGCATACGAGTGTAACTTGACCGGTGATGTTGGCCCACCCCGTGATCCAGCTGGCCAACGGGGCGTACCGCGGAGGCGCCAGTTTGGCAGAAAAGTAGTACAGCCCGGCCGACGTCCTGAGCGGCACAGCGTCGTTCAATATCGAGGTAGAGAAGCGTTGACACGGACTCACGGCATCGATGACACGAGCTCGGCCATGGACAGAGCCACGGCCATGACGAAGAAACACGGGATGAACCAACCCCAAACCATTCCAACGTGACCTCCTGTTCACCGCGAACATCGTACACACACCTCAGATGAACAGCGCACAAACGACATGGCATACCAGACACGAGCGGAAACGAAAACGTGGACGTGACCGAGGCGACCACGCCCATGATGGACACTGCGAATGCGATCGTTTCGAACATCTATGCAGACCCATGGGAGATGATATACATAGCATATATGCGTCAATGATGGCCGGTGAAAACAAACACGAAACGACATCCGTACCGAGAACTCGCGCTTGAACTCGGCCTTGTAGCCGAGCGTGGCGAGCAGGGCATCATCCGCGTTGCGATGTGGATCTGCTATCGACGCGCCGGTCTCAACGACCGTCCTCACGTGCGCCTCCGCGATGGCCTTCTCGCTTTTGGGCATCTTCGACGATCGGTGGCAGAGTGGCGATGAGTATTCGAAACGAGGGGGGGAAGACCGTCATGTGCGACATTTTCATACTCGTTCGTATCGCGATAAGCGGTAGAGGATATACCCGAGGCATGCCGTTAATAATACCCACCCCTCGCTCCTTATCGCCAGCGTCGAAGAT
>JBBPUI010000539.1:0-19355 GCA_038094615.1 Heimioporus aff. retisporus
GTACCGGCTCCGAAGAAACGTGGCCGCGGTCGCCCACCCAAGAACTCGAAATCCAAGTCCAAAGCGGCGAAGAAATCTGATCTTGCAGCAAAGAAGGCTTCAAAGGCAGCCACCCCATCGAGCGAGAGCATGCACATTATGTTGAACGGTAAATCCATTGGTGAGAAGCCCGAGCAAGAAGGAATTTGGGATGTGGAGTTGCAGAGCGGTTCGAATGTCTTAGAAGTAGGGGAGAAGGGTGGTCATGTCTGGAAAGTTTATTTGGAAAGGGTGTCCGCCACTTGACTGTCTCGCTCCTTCTCGCTTTTGGTCTGGGTATCTAATCGCTTATTACTTAATGGTGTATCGCTTCACTGTAACTTTTACTCTACCAAGGCATATAGTCAGTCGTTGCACTGTCCAATAAATACGACGTTGGCTGTGGAAATGAAAGTAGAAAGTTCAATCTCTAAGTCCAAGTGGTCTGTCATCATCAGATACCGCAATGGCCTCGTCCCCGGAGCCCGATTCGTAATCCTCGGCGTACTCCATATCCTCAGGCTGGTATACCTGATATCTTCCCGTCTTCCCGACCTCACTCTGTATATACTCCCTGAGCATTTCCTCCCTGTTTATGGAACGAACCTCGTAGCCTTCCGAACCCCGCCGCACTTTCGGTCGTCCCTCGTGCTCCTCCTCATTGTCCGTGTCGCTTTCCGCGGAGCAAGACCGAAGTGGGTGGGCATCGTGTTCAAAGTCTGGATGGTATGGTGGGAGCGCGGATGTGTACGCTCGAGCGGAAGATCGCCTATCCGTAGACCGCGGGCGTGCATTCGACGGGCGAAGGGCAGGGTTAACGCTCTCGTTTGCGTACGTCCATGGGCTATCAGGGAGCTGGAAGGGCGTCTGGTTCTCTAAAGCCGGATCCCTCGGAGGCCATTCCCTGAGATCTGTCACGACGGTATCAATTTTTTGGGCAATTCAAAAGGGGGCAGGAAACGCAATGCGGACACGAGGGCGGGTTGGAGACTCTTGTCCCACACTTCCCGTGTACCTAATGGGAATTTGATCCACTCACCGTTCCCAATGGACAGTTGGAACTTGAGACCGGTCCCCAAGGGTGCCGTCGGACAGCACCAGAGGAGTGGATTGTTGCCCAAAATCGAGACTATGTTCCTCCAGACGCCGAGATCCTATTCAGAAGTCAGTGCCTCTTTGCAGGAAATCTCACGAGCATACGTATGGAAACTTGACCTGACAATGAATAAGATACTGCACAGTATCTGGACAGAAACAACTCACTTCCTGTATCTTCCCGTTGCGCCTAAGCCTAGCGGCCCTATCCTTTTCCCAGCTCTCGATAGTGGTGGTGTTGCTCGTTACATTAAAGAAGTGATATAAACTGGGCGTGGACCATCAGCTTTTTAAATTCTCATGACAAATGTGAACAAACCTAAAAGCACCGACGGCGAGGATGACTGGCAATACGAAGACGTAGTTTAGAATAATGAAGAGGAATTCAAGGCCAGTCGGCTCGTCCTAAACGGACTCAGCGAGGAGAGATCTTGACGTAAGACAACGCACAAAGTATCGCTTTCTCATGGTATCCATGACCCTTCGTGTGACCATGAAGAGGTGGTATGTGCATGTGACATCGACGTAGAACAGGAAACGAATGAAATGAGGATAGTTGGAATGACCAATGCAATTGTTCACCCAAGGGCAATGGTGATCTGCATTGAGACGATGAGGGAACAGAGAATGACCACAAACGCTGCACGAACCCATCCGGAGCACACATCTATATATAAGAAAGCAAGTCAGGCGTGCCACCGGTAAGCTCGTAGGACAACCAACCGATTGCATTGTCTGCAGTGGTGTGACCTCGGGGGTTTGTATCTTTCACAAGTCCGACAGTATCTTGGGCCACCCGTAAGCTTCTTGACTTCGTATCCTTCTCCGGCCTGAAGGTTGGGCTCCTGGACCTGGTGTCAACGGACACGCGGATTGATAGGAATGAATCTGACCCATCCATCAGGGACCCGGCCGGGGTCAGTCCATATGCACAAGTAGTAGTTCCACAGCAGCATGAAAGCCAATAGACTGCGCCAGGCGTCACGGCAAGGTCGTTCTGGGTGGGAAACGTGCTCACTTGAATGGGGCGAGGAGTGCGATGAGCTCGACGGACCACTCGCGACCGTACCAAGGCCATATGATGAGTATCTGTGAGGTCAGTACGGGGAAGAGAATCAGCAACAGCACGAAGCTGATGATGAGGCGGGCCAACAATGGATGCATAACAAAGTAGCGAGCCGTCTAAAATTGGCTGCGTTGCGCGGCGCTGCCCTTGCCATGCTCCCACTTAGTCCGTGTCGCGCACCACGGTCTCTCAACCAGTCCCGACGCTGGCTCTTCTGTAGGCATACTCGGGCTACACGATCCCATGGCTCATACTAACGCGACACTCAGCAGCCGTGGTGGATGATGCGTCCAAACCCGTCTCTCTGTTGTCACGTACGTCTCGAACAACCCGTGCATGGTTCATGCCATCCGAGCGCGTTTTCTAGGCCGAAGCCAGCGACCGCAACCTGCAGGACAGAATAGTCCTAATGCACCCCCGCGTGCGACGTCGTTCATCTCGGCTCGCTCTGCGCACAAGAGAGACCAAGCTACTGAAAAATGGTTCACGGATGTCCGAAAAATTGACATTGGCGACGCAAACCCAGTCCCCGAGCCATTGCCCCGCAAGAAACGCATCAGGCCCGATACGCCAAAGCAGCACGAAATGCGACCCAGGACAGACCTGAACGCACTTTTTGCTTCCTCCACACTTCGTTCCGCCGCTTCATTGCGACTCCAAAACAAGAAAGAGTTGGGCGGCGACTACACCAGCTACCTTCCAGACGGACATGTCAACCCACTTCAGCTCCCTGTCGATTATGCTCGTCTCGTTCTCGGCCGGAACAAGCACATACCCTTGAATGTCCAAACCGGCGCCTTGAGTATCATCGAAAACACCATCCAGGGAAGGACGTTGAGGAAGGGTAAGTCTACTTCTGCCTTGTGCCTCGTCTCGCCTTGACTTTATCGGTAGGCCGTACAGCATAGTCTAGCTCACTCCCTTACGGTAGACTGAAATAAACATATAGTACGTGTGATGACTATGACTGCGAGGGACTCTGTGCAGGCTGTAATGTAGGCGGAGACGACTGTTCGGGCTCTGGGACAGATGGTACACTAATATCCTTTGGTTCGTCACTCGCAGTTGTCGGCGAACGAGGCCGAATCCACTCTGGGAGCTCGAAATCCCGCACCTCCTCCAGACTCGATGGTACTTTGGTGCCAAACGCAGTCACATGTCTTTGCGTTTTCCGTACGTTCGGTGCAGCCTGATTACGTATGGCCCATTGCATGAGCACACATGGCTCAGCTTTTGGTGCAAAAGGATGTGGTGATTTTATGGTATATTCGGGGGTGGAGTAGGGCGAATCCATGTCCTCGACGTGCGTCGTCCGGTGACGTTTGTGCGGTCGGTCGGAGGTGACTGATAGTGTATCCGACGACACCTTGGAAAACGGTTTCGTAGGCGACAAAGGGATGTGGATGGCGTTTGAATTGGATCCGGGTGAGTTTACCCGTAATGAGGCCAGGCTGGGTTCCCTGTGACGGCCTTGTGGGACCTTGATCTTGAGAATGATTGATGGAGCACTGGGCTTTGGCGAAACCTGATCTGGCAGATCCTTCGCACTTGAATTTGGCTCCTCTGGAGTAGAGGCTTCCGAGGCTTGCAAGTTCATGCCACCGGACTGGTTGGCGCTTCGGAGATCGGCAAGCTTTTTATCGGAGGGAAGAAGAGTTCGGTAACGCTCCTCCAAAATAGACGCATTGTCAAGCATTTCCTGCCGGCGCCTGTCTCCTTCGCCATAGACGGGAGCATCGTCAGCCACGCCGACCTCCAGCCCGTCTCCGTTTGATGGGGGCGGCAGGGAGAAGGATGCGGCGGGCAAGCCGAGGAAGGCAGAGCCATCCATAACCCTGAGTTGTTCGATACGTTCCCTGAGCTTGTACTGCTCGTGTTTCAACTTTTCCTTCTCGCGCAGGCGCTGCCGCTTCTCGAAAATCTCGTACTTGCGATGGCGCTTCTCGTACGTGGCATCGGAGGTGTCTGCGCTGTCCTGCTAGCGACGCGGGAGACGAATGAGACACGTCAAACAAGAGAGACGGACGCGCGCACCTCCCCTGACGACCGAGGTCTAAAACGCCCACCGACGGTGGCATCCTCAGACAGGAGAGAAAACTCGGGCGTCTGAATGTTGAGCTGTTCCCGATAGGCCTTTATAACGTCAGACCTGTCAAAGTAACGCTGATTGGCGAACGTGTTGAGCCCAACGCCGGCCGACTTTGATGACGACGGGAGCAGCGACGCATTCGTCGTCAGCAGGAAGGGCGTGTCGGCGGGGATGAGGGGTTCGTTGTCGACTGTGCACAGTGTGAGTGTGAAACGACGACGAGAGAGCGCAACCACGCACGCCGGCGCTTCTGGGCCTCTAGAATCATGAGGTCCACATCACAGCTTCCTATCCCAGGGCCGCCGCGACGAGAACGTGTGGGCAGAACACGTTTCTGGCGTGGATGTGAGGTCGTTGGATGGGAAACGTCCGCCATGGATCCAGTGCGACCAAGGATGGCGACTGGGGCCAGCAAGCTGTCGTCGTGGGGAACCGCGCCTAAGGACCACCGGCGCACAAGACGTGGACAATGGCTACCGCTACTGGTACTAAAACAGTATCACGGCCGGACGGTGGACTCCTCCACGAACAACCAACCGTCGTCGCTCAGCGCACGGACCGCGTCCTGGATCTTCCCCTTTGGCACCAACACGTAGTCCGTGTTCCTGCACGTCCATCATCAGACTCGAGTCTGACGCGTCGCGCACATGCACGCACCAGGTAGAGATCGCAAACACAGGGATCCCAGCGTCCTTGAGCGGTGTCGTGAACGCACAGACCACCCCCGTCAGCTCTGTCTTCCACAGTCAGCGCACACGGATAGACCAGCCGAGGTGCATGTATGTACCGAATTCCATCGGACCCGCTATCTTGATGCATCTCCACTCTCCCTCCCCCTGTTCTGCCTCACGGACGATGGAAATCTCTTCCGCAGTTCGAGTAATCGAGACGATCCCCGGCGTCATCTTGGACACGCCCAGTTCGCGGAGCGCGTCAGATGGTATCTCTGCCGCTGGATCATATTTTTTGACGGAAAATGTCTGTCGCAAAACATTCAAGTGAAGGCACGGGTGGTGGCTAGGTGGCGACATCTCGTCGAACGTATAATCGGCATCACACCACTATATTCTTGTGCACAACACACTGGTATCTATATTCGACGTGAACGCGGCCATTCAGCCTGACTTGGGAAGGTACTGTACACCATCATCAGGACAGGTGGTGGATGACCCAGTGGAATCTTGGTGATTATTAGCACGAAGGTCCCACACAGGAAATGCTCGTCCTCACCGATGGGAATAAACGCGCCATCAATAACCGATCCTTGCAAGTTGAAGTACCAACTAACGGTGTTCAAGCCATCGCTCGAACAGCCGACATCAGGGGTATACTGAGCAGAAGTAATCTTAATTGCCGGTCCTCCATGGATGAGCTATACTTACTCCGAAACCTGCCTGAAGCGCGTTAAGGATGTCTGACAGTGCATAGGTTTGAGACGTGGAAGGCGTAATGCCAGCGTCCTCGAGCCAAGTATATGTGGGGAGAGTCTTGAACAGCTTGACGATTGTCTCACAGTATGCCACGGCCTCCACACAAACAACTCAGTAATGGAAATCCAAGGCGATCAATGTCCTACCTCAGCTCCCTCAGGGCTACCGGATGGGAGGCAGGAAGGCTGGAGGGTGCTGTCAAGTGTTCGAGATCAAAAACCACAGGAACCGAAACAGCACGATTTCTACCTAAAACATGTGCCGTGCTTCACCCATTCATGCTAGATTATGATCAGCGGATCGTACATTTGATCAGGTTATCGACATAACGCACATTCCAAAGTTCTTGGCTAGTGCCAGCATCGTTCAACCAGTAACTATTCATGTAGTCCAGAGTAGAGGTGGCACCCTGGTCCGAGAGGAGCTGGCCAAGACGTCACTTCAACACTCCGAGTAAATTTAAATGTTCCACACCTGGGCAATATCATAGTCGCGCGATGAGTCACAATCCTCCACATACGTGCCATCGCAGCTGTCGGCAATAAAGGATCATGAGTACACAATGCCTATTTTCCTGCTGACGAACACACTTATCGTTCCACAAACCTGACAGCTACGTGAGACTCCGTGCGTACTGTCGTACAGAATAATTGCTCACCATGAATGGTCCAACTGTCCGAGGGGCTACCAGCTACATTGGTATCCCAGAACTTGGAGAAGCGGTTGGTTACAGAAAGGGGACATTCGGGTAGAGATTACCTGGGTCTGCAACAAAAGGCCCTGCAAAGCGAGTTAACAACGATATATTTAGACGCATAGAACAACGTACGCTGGGGTATTCGGTACAACATGTGTCGGACGGCTGCGCTGAGGTCTGGCAAGAAGCCACACCAGAAGTGGAACAGCCAGAACTGATATCGTTCAAGAGGCGGGGTATCTTTGCCGCTCGCGACAGTGCCAAAAATTGAGCTAGCAGGACAAAGGACAGCATCTTTCGATGACACTGAAGCCCAACAAGGCTCAGGCATTTATACCGTCGTCGCAAGTACACACGCTGTCTATGGATCAGTTCGTACCCATTTCTTGACTTACATAAATGGAGATTGCTCTGAGTTTGATCGCTCCAAGAAGCCAAGGGTGTACCATATGCTCTCCACGAGTTATTCCTTGTTGGGCCTGGGCTAACATAGTCGGTTAAGCACATCAAACCACGGAAAATGATACGGCATTTTCTTCAACTGATTCGACCTTGTCAACTTAGACAGTGGTGAGAACAGAATACTGAACCACTTCGATTGATCCGAAATCCCTTGAGACGCGTGACACCACCACCTGAATTTTCGGTTCGACGTCTGTAGCGCTGACGAATGACACTAGGGGAGTTTTCGTCTGCCAGGCCGAGAGAACCCATGATGACACGACTTTTGTAACATATAATTCCATTATTAGAATAGACGCATCGCGCATGCCTTGGTAGGCTGTGTATGCCATGTGAACGATAACCATTACTTCAACTTAGCACGATCTATAGACGTTAATCAGAACGTACTGAGATGTAGCCGTCCACATGCATGTGGGGAGAAGAAGGTTCGTCAGACCGGGCCGCTGTGACACGTGACAAAGGCGACCTTCGACTGACCAGGCAAATTTCGTCCCATCAAACTCCCATCCACGCGTGGAAGAAGAACCAATCGAAACGGCGCAGTATGCTTGCCAAAAAAAATTCAAATCTGAGGTTCTGTAGTGCTGGACTACATCGGTCTGTACGTATTCCCTTCACTTTCGGGACCCTCATTACTATGTGTCGTCCATGTGTCAACCCAGTTCTGAGACCGAGACATGTGATCGTGATCGTTCTGAGAAGCCCATGGAATAATAGACGTAGGTGGCACGTTAAGTCCGAACATGGAAGCAAATCGGGGATTAATGTGAGGCTGGATAAACGGTTGTTGGTAATTTGGGATGTGGCTTGTTTCCGGGGGAAGCCAAGCGTTTGAAGCCGATTGGACCATAGGATGAAATGGAATCGCATCCGCATTCTGTCCATATGCTGTGGGGATCTGTGATGCCACCGGAAGTGGCTGGTCTGTATCTGGAGTGAACGTTCGTCGGGATGTGTTCGGGTTGTTACGGTGACCTCGCCTCGAGGTCGACCAAAACTGGCGGTTCCGGGCACCACCTCGTGTGCCCCGACCGAAAATATGTCCACGAGACCCCTTATGTCCATCTCTATCATTGTGACCATGGGACTCCCTTCCAGATCCAACATTTGTTTCGATGGGGTTTACCTGAACATCCGAAATAGGACCGTCAGCATATGGATCGTCATATGGTACCGGTGACGGTCGCGAGGGACCTATGACGTGATAGCCATCATCATAAGGACCATGAGCCTCATATGGGTTGGATCCGTGGTATGAGTCCTGAACCATATCGTCGACGTGGATCCGAGAGGGAGCAGGGGTGGATTGTCTGGAAGATGATACGGAGTGCCCACGCCTGAACGAGATGTTGTAGAGACCTCCAAACGACGCAATTATGCTCACCTCTTCTTTCGCTGAGCTCTGAAGGCAGCCTCTTGTTCATCATCAGAAAACTCAATCTCATCATCCGCAGGTTCTTCGTCATGAATATTACTGGCATCACTCCCGCGTAATCTTTTGAGTTGGTCTACAAACACAAAGTGACTGCGTTGTGGAACATGAAATACCTCGCGAGACAGCCAAACTTTGTTGGTGTCCAACGGATAGTGTTCGTTAAATTTAACCTGGTAAAGCGGCTGTGACGTTGGGCCGAACGTCTCGTATATCTGACATGTAATGTCAGAGCCAACAAAGAGTGCGGCAGGTGTAAGCTAACTCACATAACCAAGAACTTTTCGGTCCTCAAATACCAACAGGGACTCGACATCAAGGGCATGCTCCGACAACGATTTTACACAGTCCATAGGAAGACCCTTGACGATCACGATGTTTCCAACGATACTCATAATTTCTCCAACTTTTTCTAGTGTGTCGAATGGCTCGATTTCGGAAATGGTGGGAATTATGATATTTGCATCGATAATTTCGTTTTTGGTCTGCAGATAGGTAGCTGCTGATGTTACGCCTGATTCTTCATCCTCAACGTCGTCCGCAGGTCTTTTTGGTTGATGTATCTCATAGACTTTTTCCTCTTCAGAATCAGATGTGCTTGCGTCCGACTCCGAGTCCGAATGCAATGCTGAATCTGATACGGATCTGAGGACGGCAGTTAATATGCCTTTGAAAGGATGTTCTTGAGATGCTCACGCTAACGTCCCGCCATCTTCGTCGCGAGGAACGAGACCTGCCTCTACCTCATCTTCGCTCTCTGCCTCATCATCTGTGCTAGCAATTGAATCATCACTAGAGCCTGACGAATCCGGAACGTGTTTTGTGAGTGAGAGAGGGGTCCCTATCAGGTCTTGGATAAGGAGCAAGTCTTGTGGAACGGTAGAAGGAACTTTGAAGTCGAAGTCCATTTTGAAGGCGAGTCAAGTCACGTGAGAGGGTGTACTAGCGTGGTTTCGTGAGTTTGCTGCCTCCTCATTCGACCGTTCTTGATCCCGCTATGCTACTGTCTATCACTCGGAAAGAATTCAAAAAAACATTACTGACGCATTGCGTCCAGAAGCCTCGACTATATTCTACTGCCACCAAGTCCTCATTACAGCTTGTTGCTCAGCTCCGAAAATTGACGGATGTACCGATCTCCAAGGCTCGGGAAGCGCTTAGTGCCAGCGGGAACAACCTAGAGACAGCGCTGGCGTGGTTGCAGCAGGATATGGCCACGTCCGGTGCACAGAAGGCTGCCAAGGTCGCCGGGCGCGATGCACGAGAGGGGCTCGTTAGCGTTTCCGTACTCTCTTCTGGAGGGTCAGCACCCATGCTTGGTGGCGGTCTGCTCCGAGCAGCCATGGTCGAGTTGAACTGCGAAACCGATTTTGTCGCAAGAAACGAACTGTTTACCCAACTCGCTGCGGATATTGCATACACAACGGCCTTCCTTATGGAACGCGTTGATTCGCCAAAATTTATTCAATCCTGCCCGTTGCACGTCCTCAACGAAGCTCCTCTTCTCTCTCAAACCAACCCGCATCATCAACCGTCTGCCACGGTGTCTAGTTGCATTCAAGACCTTATTGCAAAAGTTGGCGAGAAGGTATCTTTGAAGCGCGCTGTAGCGGTGGTTCAAAATCCCCTCTATGGTCGCCCCGGGACCCTTGGATTACGGCTGGCTTCGTATACGCACGGATCAGCTGGATCTCATGGCCGTATCGGTTCGCTTGCTGTGCTTGCCCTGAAGGCTCCTGATCTCGCAAGCCATTTTGCCTCGGAGACTTTTGTGTCAGACATTGAACGACTAGAGCGAGCCATTGCCCGTCAGATCACTGGTTTTGAGACGTTGTCCATCCATTCCACAGCGGATGAAACCTCGCTGTATAACCAGCCCTTCATGGCGACCGGAGGGCAACTCACTGTCGGTGCTGCTTTGCGTGAATGGGGCCGCGAGCGTGGGATGACGAAGGAGGGTGAAGAGGCAGGAGTGGAGGTTATGGAGTTTGTCAAGTGGACAGTTGGGGAAGATACACACTGACTTGAACGGTTAATGCGTTTGAGAGCAATAATGTCGGTTTAACAATATGACGTCATTTTGGTTTCCGAAGTATGACTTCAGCGAAAGGGACTCTATAGCTCAGTGGTAGAGCATACGATTGCAGATCGTGCGGTCCCGTGTTCGAACCACGGTGGGGTCTTTAGTTTTTTCCCCAGTCAAAGCATCGTTCGACTCTTGATAGATGCGCCACGTACTAGGCCTATTTATGTTGCGGCTCGGATCTGTGACTCGATATTGTGCCATCCGATCGATAACGTCTCCTTGGTATCCCAGGCCAGTCGTGTGCTCGGGTAAAAAACATATTTGAGTGCTTCCACGGCGTGGATGCTTTTGCAAAACTGACAGTCCACATCGGCCACCCCCAGTGACTGCCGCGCCGCGAGCCACGTATGTGGCCCGAGCCTGAGGAACAACAAAAAAGTGTTGAATTTCGATCCTGTAGACCGTCCAAGTAATCGTGGGAATATATTGTGCTTGAAGGCTTACCATGAAGAGAGTGGCGCGTTCGGTCGTGCGTGTCCACCGACGACACGTATCCCAAGCGTCGTTGCCGCCGTTGCGGATAACGACGCTTCCAAACAAGATTCGGGTCGCTACAGAGTTCACTCCCGGACATTTTTCGTCCGTTGGCCTCTACGTCGACGCCGGCTCCCGTTATGAACTTCCCTCGACCTCCGGAGCCAGCCATTTCCTGGACAGAATGGCTTTCAAGGTGCGTTCTCTTCGTACCAGGTCATTTATCTCTGACACATGGGCCTGCAGTCTACACACACGCGCTCGGAGGCAGATATGGCTACGGCTATGGACCGACTCGGCGGTCAAATCATGTGTTCATCCTCCCGAGAATCCATCATGTACCAGTCCTCCAATTTTGACCAGGCAACTCCTCTGGCCCTTTCTCTTATCTCTGACACCGTCCTAAATCCCGCCTTTCTTTCGGAGGAACTGGACACCCAGAAGGACGCAGCCCTTTACGAGATTCGAGAAACCAGCAGCAAACCAGACATGATACTACCCGAAGTGCTCCATGCTGTAGCGTACGGTGGAAATGGCCTTGGGAACCCGTTGGTTTGCTCTGATGAACGCATCGGTCAAATAAATGGCGACCTCCTTCGTCACTGTATCTCGGATTGGTACCGTCCAGAACGTATGGTTGTTGCGGGCGCTGGTATGCAACATGAGCAACTGGTCGAGCTGGTGGATAAGCACTTTTCTTCACTCAAACCCCTACCTTCTCCTACGCTCCCTTCTCCACGCCCGTCATCCGTTCAAACCACACCCCCACATCTCCTGCCATCTTCTTCTCCCTCGCTATACAAATCTCTCACACGCGCGGCATCTTCGTATTTGTACCCGACCTCCACTCTTGGGGATGCACCCCTATTAAACCCGCAGTCGCACTATGTCGGTGGTATTAAGCACATCCCAAGCGTTACGGCCGACTTTGACCACCTTTACCTCGCATTTGAGGGTGTCGGCATCCATGACGACGATATCTATACACTCGCGACAATGCAAGTTCTTCTTGGAGGTGGTGGTAGCTTCTCAGCAGGTATGGATCGCATATATATCCCATGATCCGCATCTTACTCTTGTAGGCGGCCCCGGGAAGGGAATGTACTCCCGATTATACACACACATTCTCAATCATTTCCCTCAAATAGATCATTGCGCTTCTTTCCACCACATCTACTCCGATTCATCCCTGTTTGGTTTATGGGCGTCCTTTGTACCCGATGTTCCCAAACAGCGCGGTAATACTCCGGCTCAAATTCTTCCCCATCTCGTACACCAAATCAGCTTGTTGGTATACCAAAACGTGCCTGAGGTGGAGCTCCAGCGCGCGAAAAACCAACTTCAGTCCAGCCTGATGATGGCACTGGAGAGCAGAGCGGTGCAGGTCGAGGATCTCGGACGTCAGGTAAGACCGACAATCTGGGGTATTTAAGCTTGGTCGTTCATCTGTTTCAGATTCTCGTGCACGGGCGCAAGATACCTGTGACAGACATGACGGCTGCCATCGACAAAGTGACTCCGGAGAGCGTCCGACGGGTCGCGAATCGCCTTTTTGGCCTACAATCTGGAAATAAGGCAACCATAGTTACTATGGGCAGAGGAGAGCTCGGTGATTGGCAGGCAACACTTCGCAAGTACGGGATCGTGGGCGCCTGAGCAGTATGTATTTGCATACATAGAGTACTAGTGTTGGACATGATCATATGCAATGGTATATTGTCGTTTGACATGAAAATACAGCAATTTCGAAAGCAGATGGTATAGCACGATTAGGTATTAAAAAGGGTGAAACGATTACCCACAGATATTCGGGTATATCAAGTTGGTTGGGTTGCTGGGTATCCATCCGTATTGAAGTCCGGCCTGATATGACCATTCGTCAGCATTCTCCGCCTTCCACGTCCACTGCAACCACCCGTCGGTCGCTGCCTCGTATGAAATAACTTGGGCTTCCCAAGCTTGCCGAAGGAATGTCTTGTAACTCGAGCTGAAGGTGGATCCACTGCCCGTCAAACCATTACAGCTCCCAACCGCAGTAGAGCCGGCGTATGTGCCAGCATAACGTGAACCAGCGCCACGTCCGTTCAAGTATTTGGCACAGTCGTTCATCGCGGGGGTCCATTCACCGACCATAAGCCAAAGATCGAAGCCTGCGAGAGAAGACTGAGTGCCGCAGGCCGCGCTGATGTGCTGCTGCTCAGACAGCGCGTTGTCCTGGTAGCGTCGGTCAGACGATACAACGCAGACAGGCTGGGTTACACTCACAGCGTCACTGAACATCTGATAGATATGAGTGTCCATGGCCACGCCGTCGTAGTTTGGCGGCGCCTCAAAACCAGCCCAATAACTGAGCGGCTGGAATGCGTCGTGCAGGAGCGCGACCGTGTTGCTCGGCTGGCTCACGCCTGGTGGATATCTGTAGAAATCAGATCAACCGTTGGTGCGACATGTGGATCGAGATAGTCGTTCACCTTATGTTCCCCCAGGAATCGTAATAGTACTGCCTTACAGCAGATAGAACAGCAGACCCATCATACCCAGCAGGCCTGACGGGTGTTTTTAAGTATACACACGGCAACATGTCTCGCGGGTGTAAAACTGACTCATTTAGAGGTGCAATGATGGGCACGACGTTTGGTTGGTTAGCATACATGGAAGCAATCGTTTTGATAATGCTGTCAGTCCGATCGATGTTGGTTTGGTTTGAGTGCCATGTGGGAAATGACATCCGGCGACCAGAGTTGTCGTACCTAAGAGGCAGATTCTGGGTGAGAACAGTAGACGGCATAGAACCTACTGAAAGGCACAAACCCGTTCTGACTCCCCGGAGCGCCGTGAAGATCGATGATGACCTTCAATCCGTATTTCCCGGCCCATTGAATCGTATTCTGTACATAGGGCAACTGCCCTTGGATGTAGGGTTCCCCCGGGCCGACTTCGAATGCCCAATAGCCGACCGGAAGGCGTACGTGGTTCAAACTACGAAAAGGGAGATCGATTCCTCGGATTGGGATGCAAAGAAGTGATTCTTTACCCCGCGGCAGCAATGGCAGCAATGTCGCTTTCGGTGATCCAAGTATTCCAGTGATTCTGCAGAGTACTCAATGCCGTGTTGTAATCCTGATATTGACAAAAGGTCCACTCGTCGACGATGGCACTGTTTCCGGTGTTGTCGAACAAGCTTGGGGTGATCCATGGCTGTGGAAAACATATTGCCGGGAAGAACAACTGCAACAATTGGCACACACCTCGAGGACGAGCCATCCACCGAGGTTGACACCACGGACCTTCTCGGATCCGTAAGCAAAGCCAGGTGTGAACGAGAACGCTCTCTCCGCAAGGAGGAAAAGCCCGAGCGTAGCGGTAAGCAGTCTCTGCATTGAGTGCTAGAGAGAGGAAGAGAGAGAGAGGAAAAGGCGGTCAACACGACGATGGAACCGAGGTGCGTGCTCTATAAATGGCCAGCCGGACTCGACTGGGAAGGTGATCACCGAGAAGCACCACATTTCCGCGGGATGCCAAATACCGTACGGAGTAGCGGGTCATGTGTCTGACGGCACCTCCTACCAATGGAGAGAAGGTCATATGCAGAGCACGGGACATGTACACACGACAAGGTTCTTGGCGTCCAAAGTGCGTAGCCTCGCGTAAAAACGGCGTCAGAGAGTGGGGAAGTTGAGTTGTCTCGCCCGATTTACGATCACAAGGCACTAGAAGCGTTGTCGCGAAAGGGTGTAAAAATACCACTCGTCATTTCCGGTAAGTTCCCGCATGGAGGTGGCTCAGGCATGGCTACTCAGCAGCAAGTTAGGAGATCGTGGGCTGGAACTGTGCGGACCGTGTCAGTTTAGCCTCGGGAAACAAAACGCGGACCGTACTAGCGGCCTAGTAGTAGCGAGACAAGTAAATGGTGGCGCCACGGTCGGAGCATAAGCGGACGACCCAGTGACCATTGAATGGCGAAGTTATTGTAACCTCGGTTAAGTCATGATTTCGTTAGCCATGTAAACGGGCAATTTTAGAACTGACCAGATCGCGTCTGTTGCGATTTTTCGGGGCTGAACGTGGGTTTCTCGCTGGGTGGGGGAGTCGTGCAAATTGTTTAGCCGAACGATGTGATCAGCCTCGTGCAGGACCACGAGTCGCGTTCGCAAGTCCAAGACGTACTGTAACTTAGATCATTATCGATTATCTTCAGAGGCGCACGTTCGGTCGGATGGCAGCGAGCTCGCCGCGTTCAGCGTGCTGCGATATGACACATTTAGGCTGGAGGGTTCCAATCGGGTGCTACCGAACAGAGCGGCTTAAATTCCCCTCATCCGCTACGCTCGACTCATCTCTCCCATATACCACCCCATGGCCGTCGACGATATCCGCGATCAATACCAGAAGGCCGGCCAGGGCCACCTCTACACGTTTTGGACCAAACTTGCAGAACCGGAGCGCGCAGCCCTCACCCGTCAGCTCGAGGGCATCAATGTTGAGCGGGTAAACAAGATTTTCGAAAAGGCCACGTCCGCAGAGAAGAGCGCGAATGATCCCAGCTACATCGCCGATCTCATCGAGCCCCTTCCTTCCGAGGCGAGCGAGTCTACCAAGTCTACCAAAGCAGAGGAGTGGAAGCAAGTCGGTCTCCAGGCCGTTGCCAACCGCCAAGTCGGCGTTCTCTTGATGGCTGGTGGACAGGGCACGAGACTCGGCAGCTCCGCTCCCAAAGGCTGCTACGATATCGGTCTTCCTTCCCATAAGTCCCTTTTCCAGTATCAAGCCGAGCGCATCGCTCGTCTCCAGACCATCGCAGAGGATCAGTTCAAGAAGCCTAAAGGTTCCGTCGTCGTGCCCTGGTATGTAATGACCAGTGGTCCAACCCGTCCCGAGACGGAGTCATTCTTTAAGAAGAACAATTACTTTGGGCTCGACGCAAAGAATGTCGTCATCTTTGAACAAGGTCAAAGCCCCCTGATCTTATACGTCTAATCGGTTTGCTGACTTGTCTACAGGCACGCTCCCCTGCCTCACCATGGATGGCAAAATCATGCTCGAGACTACCTCTCGCGTGGCCGTCGCTCCCGATGGTAACGGTGGTCTTTACGCGGCTACTCGCGCTCCCTTGTCTTCATCCGACAAATCGCACACGGTCCTTTCTGACCTAGTTAGCCGCGGCATTCAGTATGTTCATGCCTACTGCGTCGACAACTGTCTTGTCAAAGTCGCCGATCCCGTGTTTCTCGGCTGCTGCATTGCCAGGCAGGCAGACTGTGCAGCCAAGGTGGTGCCAAAGACATCACCGACGGAATCGGTTGGCGTCGTCGCTCGCAGGGGCGAAAAGTTCAGCGTTGTAGAGTACTCGGAAATTACCAAGGAGCAAGCTGAACTCAGGAACCCAAAGACGGGGGAGCTCGCGTTCAACGCTGGCAACATCGCCAATCACTTTTATACCACCGCTTTCCTGCAGTCCGTAGAGTCGTTCGAAAGCGAGCTGGCGTATCATATTGCACGCAAGAAGATCCCAACTGTCGACTTGGAAACCGGAGAGACGGTGAAACCTAGCAAACCGAATGGCATGAAACTGGAATTGTTCGTATTTGATGTATTCCCATTCACGAAGGACTTTGCCGTTCTCGAGGTCGTTCGGAAGGAGGAGTTCAGTCCCCTGAAGAATGCGCCTGGTACCGGATCGGATGATCCAGAGACCAGTCGTCACGATCTGTTGGATCAGCACCGACGGTTCTTGGAAAGCGCTGGTGCGCGTCTGAAGGAAGGTGTGGAGATCGAGCTGTCACCCCTTGTCACCTATGCAGGAGAAGGACTGGGGTCTGTCAAGGGCAAAACCTTCACCAAGTCGGGCCACGTCGCGAGCATCGAGCAATTGGACACACTGTTGTAAAGCATGTTTACTTGACGTTGTACAATACTTTTTCGTCGTTGGGAGCATGGATATCCTCACGCCTGGACGCTGTTTTCTATTAATCGGTGTAGTACACTCAAACAGGGGTAAATTGTTTGTGTCGCGTACATTCAGCTGCCTGCACCGTTACTATCCGATACCTTACCTCGCTTCTCGAGCTCTTCTCGGAGTGACGCAAATAGTCGCTGTGTGCGCTCCGCGTTTGGCTGTTGGGCCATCACTACAGGCACGACCAAATGACGAAGCTGTGCGTACCTCCTTACAACAAGTGATAAGCTTGTCGATTAGCATCGTTTGATTATTCTGCGCGTCCTCGAGCTCCTTTCGAAGACGCCGAGCCTGAGTCTGTTAGATTAAAGGAACCAAATCACAAGAAGACGCGA
This sequence comes from Heimioporus aff. retisporus, assembly GCA_038094615.1. Lineage (NCBI taxonomy): Eukaryota > Fungi > Basidiomycota > Agaricomycetes > Boletales > Boletaceae > Heimioporus > Heimioporus aff. retisporus. The sequence goes on from JBBPUI010000539.1 coordinate 17,144, forward strand.
CGGCCAACCTCTTCGTCAATCCTATCAGCGCGGCTTTTCTCACCGTCTGCAAGCTGCTTTTGCTCCGCGGCTCGAGCACGAGAAAGTAAAACCTCGAGTTCTTTGGATCGAATCACACACTCGAAATGCCGTTCTCGAAGCTCGTATTGGCGAAGGATCTCTTTCAGGCGTTCCCGCACCCTGCCAAAATTTTTGGCAAGGTCATTAGGGGTGGGATCAAAAGGACGTACACGGTGTCAAAAATCTCCTCAAGAGAACGCTTAGCTCTAAAAATAGAGTCAGAAAGGGGGTAGAAAAGCGGACAATCTGACAACATACTCTGTGGGGTTGTCCGTCCAATTCTTTTTCAATGTTTGGCGTCGATGGTCGGGTAGTTCGTCCTAAAAGGCTAGATGAAAGAGCACAGGAAATGTATTTGAGACAGCTTACCAAGGCATCCACGGCGGGACCCTCGGTAAGGTCCATAAGTTCTACAGCAAGAATCTCGTCGCCATCCTCCATTCCCTGTTCCTCTGGTGTATTGTCTGCGTCCAACGTCCGGCCATTGTGAGAAAAAATAAACTGCATGGATGAAATGTTTGTGGAGTTCCAGGAATGTGTACTTGCAACGTCAGACTTTGCAGAACCATTCAAATGGGACCCGGGGGCGGTTATAGGCTTTGGATCGCCCCTTTTGGCAGTTGTGCCATCCATTCTGTCTGTCCAGGCGTTGAAAAGTCTGGAAAGCTTGGTTTTGCGTGAAATTTTGAAGAAAAGTTCTGCACGGTAACGACAAACGACCTTGACTACTATGTCTGGCATTTCACGGTATTTCAAGTCTTGCATCTTTGCCTTGTCGACCCGTTTTGCCATGTCATTTTTCATTTGCATGATCTGTGAGAAGTGAAGCTGGTACATGGATTAGAGGTGGGTCTGGGTACCTCTTCCTGGGCCTCCTCTACGCACTGTGCTAGACGTTTGCTGTCTTCCTGGGTGGATGTTAGAAACCCGGATGGTGTGCGCGCAAGTACAGCGCACCCGCAGCCGTTTGTTATCCTAGGGAAGTGGTCAGACGTGTGTGCGGGGGATATGTAAATGGTCACCTTTTGCAACTCTCGCGCGAGATTCTCCATTTTTCCCTTCGTCTGATTTGCCTTTGTGAGCTGACCTTTGGCTGTAGGTGGTGTGTGAGGGACGGGGAGGCAAAATGAGAGGACAAACGCGAACCTGCATCCTTGTCCTTGACGAGCTTTTGCTTCTCCTTTGCGTGATCGCGTTCGAGTCTCTTGAGCTCGGCAAACTGTACCGGGGGGTGGCATGCGTAAAAGGAGCGAGCGTGATCGGAAAGACATACCAGTTCAATGTATTTAGCATGTATGGCGTTCTCGCTCATACCCTTGACCGACTTGACGGCCTCCTCGGCTGGAAAGGGGTGAGCATGGGGGCGAGGGCGGGGCGAGGGCGCGCACCAAAGCGACGCTCCTCCTCCTCCTCGAGAACCTCCTCCTCCTCGAGGGCGGCGATGCGATTTTTGAGAGACTCGTACATGGTGGCGGGATCGAGGGGGGCATCGTTCTTCTTCTTTGGTTTCTGGGCGCCGTTCACGGATGGGGGAGGACGAGCGGAGGAGGATGGGAGTGCTGGCGGGGGAGGGGCGGGACCGGTCGGCGGGGGCTTCGGGGTGGGAGTAGCGCCATTCATGGGAGGAGCCGTCGGTGTCGGTGTCGGGCAGCGGCGGCGGGGAACGCACGGAACGCAAAAGGCGAGTCGGTGAATGATTACAATTACAATTGCAAAGTTGCCATTCCACTCAAAACCGCGTGCGCTCGTCCACCCTCGATCATGTGACCCTCTCTGTCCCTTACCACCACCATGTCCAGGAAACGCATTCGCCTCTCCTCCCCGACCTTTGACGACCAGGTCGACGACCTCAGCCAGGACGACCTCTCCGCGTTCGACTCCATCGATGCCCACCTCTCCCAGGACTACGCCGCCTGGTTCGCCCCAGACGCGTCCGCCGCGGCCCCGCCCACATTCCAGAGGCCCTCCGTCGCGGGGAGCACCCCAAAGTCTCTCTTTGTCCCGTCCGCCACGGCCCTGCGCGCCGCTGAAGAAAAGATGAAGCAATGGCAGCAAGAGATCGACACCCCTCCCGCGGACGAGCCCCCAGAGACACCCGTCGCACTCCCGGATCCGACCCCCACACGGCCTCGCACCTGGCTGCGGAACGGCA
>JBBPUI010000540.1:0-19349 GCA_038094615.1 Heimioporus aff. retisporus
ACCTACAACGCATCGCTTTCGTCGCAAGCGAGCTGGCACGCGCTGGCGCCGCTGTCATCGCCGCACCCGTGGCCCCCGAAGAACGCTCGCGAGCCTCCGTCAAGGACACCGTCGTGTCCAGCGCTGGCCCGGGGGGCAACTTCTTCCTCATTCACGTGGCCACGCCTCTCGCACATTGCGAGAGCACGGACAGACGTGGCGTATACGCGCTGGCGAGAAACGGGGCCATCAAGGGCTTCGCGGGCGTCGATGTCGAGTATGAGATACCTCCAAAAGCAGACCTCACCGTGGATATCACGACGCAGAACGTTTCGTCCATAGTACACAGTAAGTGTCGGATCAACTTCTTTTTTTTCGCGGGGAGTCGAACTGATCATGTCGTCCCTGTCAGGTATCATTCTCCTGCTAGAAACGAGCTCGTTGATATAGACATGATAGACGTTTGTATCCATAGGGACTTTTTGCAATGTATACCAATGTACGATGGACGACTTTGATGGCGAGGTGCTTGAGCATCTCCTTTGGCTTGTCTTTGACAAAACCGCAGCGTAGTGATAGGAGTAGTGAGGAGAGTGAGGAAACCAAGTCAAACCGTTCCCCGACGGTGTGAGGAGTCCGTGGATAGATTCACCGTCTGCCTAGTGCGCAGGCTGAGGGGTTTACACGTGAGTAACTTAAGCAATAATACATCGTAATGTAGAAGAAAGCAAGACAAAGGACGAAAAAAAAAGAGAGGGAAACGAAATCTAACAAACGTCCCGCTGTCGTCCGCATCGGTGTAGCGATGTAAAGGAGATTAAAGGCATCGGGTGGTAGACGGAGAGGCATAAGTCGTGGTTGCCCCTGCGCACCGCACGTTCCTTACATGTCCCCAATAACTTGGCTATAGACTGGCAGGGAGCATCACCAAGGTGCAATGGAGTTGATATCGGGGGCTCCGAGACGTAATGCTCAGTGACGGTCTCCCTCCCAAGTCTTGGGGAAAGAGCCAGTCAGTATCCCGTAGCTGACGAGGTAAACTTGACACACCTCGTCAATGAGGGACAGGGCCGGGCTCATGAAGTCGCAAGAGGTAGAAGCTGCCGTATCAGATTGTGTTGCAGAGTCATTAGCTTGTTGCTGGGCCCTCCTAGTCAAGGTATTGGCCAACAGCACGGCCCCACTTTCCCTCGTTTCCCGCGACGACGAAAGACTAGGCGGAGCCACTACGGTCGGCCTAGTGAGACCTGGCCGAGGGGTATAAACGTGACTAAAATTGGATTGAGCCTTTTGGGCGGCCTTCCAGCGCCGATAGAAGAACACAGCAGCGCCGACACCCAGAAGAGCGACCGCTCCCGCGACAGCTATGCCAATAATTACCCCTAAGTTCAGTGTGCTAATGGCAATAACGACATAAGATAACTGCCGCGATAACACATTACTTGCCACGTACTTGGATGGATTACTATCAAAGAGTTATCCTAAAGCAAACGAACATTCGTAAAAATGGACATACCCTGAGTTAGTCGGGTTCGGTAGGGTATTATTACTGACGAGAGAATGTCAACAAGGTCTATCCTACAAAATCCGAGGAAAGGCACCTGGCTGTGACAGGATTGACCTGAGCGGTATACAGCTTGGCATAATCAACAGCAAGGAATTGTCCAGCTGCGTCGGGAAGGTTCGTAAGAACAACCTGGTGTATACCAGAGCCCAGATTATCAGCGTGGTAAATCACGACTCCATAGTTCTGAGGATAGATGCTCCCCAGTGATGCATTATATTGCATATTCTGGCCGCCATCCAACTGGACCGAGTATGGTCCATTAGCAGGGCCTGCAGATCCAAAGATGGACACAGCTTCAGCTGATAAAATCCATCAGAAATGGACGATGATATGCTGAATAATAAAGAAGCATGCCCTTGTATGGTACATGAGGACTAGTAACAACGTTCAAAGGAGAAGAACCGCACTTCGAATGTGAATATGACGCTCGCTTCGGAAGTTTCGGTTATGCTAAGATGATCAAGACAGTAAAGTCAACGAAAAATTATCAGAGGGGAAGAACTTACTGGCCGGAGCCATTGTTAAATAAGTCGAGATTTATTAATCCGGTGGCGGAAACTGTGTTCCAAGCCGGCTCCTGGTATTGCCAGCGGGCATCCGTATCTTGAACTATTTCGACAACCAGCTGGTCGGCTGTACTGTTAATTTCGGATTGCCATCGAATCTACGCGACATTGAGGAATCGATCCGCGAGGAGAGGTTGAACCGACCATGTCAATGTCTACGGCTACGTTATAACCAGACCCAGTGTTTGTCAACTTTAATGTGTGAGTCCCTTGGATAAGGGATGATGCATTGAAGATGACCTGTCGAAATAAATCGACCACCGCGCTACCGTTGAAGGTGAAAGTTTGGTCATCCAGCTGAACGACATAAGTTCCGTGACCAGGACGGTTGGCACCATAAATCCATACGGCAGTCCCGTTGAAGCTGAAGGTCACCGTACCAGTCACCTGATTGAGTCCATTCATTGTGAATGTACCCAAATAATAGCTGCGAAGAGAATAAAAAACCTTTTACCGCAACAAACGTGGGTAGCATACTACATAGTCTCGGGGTCACCCAAAGACGAGCCAGGAACCCAAGTAGAATCATACTGAATCAAGGGGGACTTGTCGTCGATGAGGGTAGTGAGCACGGGCATCCTGGTCGCAGCACCGCCGAATGAGGAATTAATAGATAAACCACCACAGCACCTTCATGGTTGTATTAAATGGAGCTGATGCGCTGGTGGGCCATTGGCCTCAGTATCACCGCAAACATCGTGCTAGTCCAGTCAAAAATGAAATGCGTATTGTCAGTGGTTGGTCCAGGTGGACTCGGGTGGTGGCAGAGAGTAGTACTCACGCTAGAGGCTATAAATTAATTAGCCGATTGTGTTCAGTAAGGATCCACGAGAACCATCACGTTTGATACCTACTACTAAGTCATGTTCACCCTCATTCGGCGAGGTCCGCGCTCGTTTGGACGCCTGACAAGTCCTTATCGATTATCAAGCAAAACCCCTCGCCCCGCTGTCAACTTAGCTGCCACACGGTCCATGTCTGTCTACCACGGGGAGTCCGCCATCCGTCCGGAACCAGACAAGGTTCTCAAGGACATTGCGGACTATGTCCACAACTGCCAAATCACTTCTGACCTTGCGTTCGAGACCGCGCGCCTTTGTCTCATCGACACCATCGGGTGTGGTCTCGAAGGCTTGCGCTTTGAGGGCTGCTCGAGACTATTGGGGCCCGTCGTGGAAGGCACCATCGTGCCAAACGGTGTGCCTCACGGACCTTCTCAGCGTTCACGTCTGACCCTCTGGATACAGGAACAAGGGTCCCTGGAACCAACTACCAGTTGGACCCCATTCGCGGTGCCTTCAACATTGGCACGATGATCCGGTACCTGGATTTCAACGACTGCTTCCTTGCCGCAGAGTGTGCGCCCTCGTCTCCTCCGTATGCAATTCACGCACTAAAACACATGCTCTAGGGGGCCACCCATCGGACAATCTCGGCGCCATTCTCGCCGTGGCTGACCATCTCGCGCGTCAAGGCCAAGCGCTGACGGTCCGCGACGTCCTCGAGAGCATGATCAAGGCACACGAGATCCAAGGTGGCCTCGCGCTCTTGAACTCGTTCAACCGCGTCGGCCTTGACCACGTCGTGCTCGTCAAGGTTGCCAGCACCGCCGTCGTGTCCAAGCTGCTGTAAATATCTCCTCACTTCAGCCTGTCATGCAGCTCACGCGTGTCATAGGGGTCTCTCCCATGCGCAGACCATCGACGCGGTCTCGCAGGCGTTCGTCGACGGTCAGTCGCTCCGTACATACCGCCATGCGCCCAACACCGGCCCTCGCAAGTCCTGGGCCGCTGGTGATGCCTGCTCACGCGCTGTAAACCTCGCTCTCCTCGTCAAGAGAGGTGAGCTTGGCCTCCCGTCCGTGCTCACCGCAAAAACCTGGGGCTTTTACGACGTCCTGTTCAAGGCACAGTATTCTCCTGAGGAGTTTTATCATGCTCTGATAACAATCATCAACTAGGGCCAGCCATTCGAGTTCCAGATCCCGTTTGGCTCTTACATCATGGAGAATGTTCTTTTCAAGATCTCCTATCCCGCAGAATTCCACGCTCAGACCGCCGTCGAGGCGGCACACACCATCCACGCGCAGCTCAAGGCGCTTGGCAAATCGTCCGACGACATCAAGAGCGTTCGCATCCGCACGCAAGAGGCTGCCATCCGCATCATCGACAAGCAAGGCCCATTGGACAACTTTGCCGACCGAGAGTACGTACATCTTGCATCCGTCCGGGATGATCCGGTGCGATGATGCGTCATGCTAGTCACGCCATCAGCTACATGGTTGCCTACCCGCTCATCTTTGGCGAGCTAACGTCCGAGTCGTACACCGACAAGTCTGCAGCAGATCCCCGTATCGACGCCCTCCGCGCCAAGATTTACTGCGTCGAAGACAACACGTTCTCTGTAGAGTACCATGAACCCAGCAAGCGTTCCATCGGTAATGCACTCTTGGTCGAACTCAACGATGGTACGGTGTTGGACGAGGTTGCGGTTGAATATCCTGTTGGGCACAAACGCCGCCGCGAAGAGGGCACGCCTCTCTTGGTTGACAAGTTCAAGCGGCACATCTCCTACCACTATGATGCAGCGCACCAAAAGAAGTCAGTATTCCTCGATTTGGTGTCCGACGAACCGACTGACGGATTTTCAAGGATATTGGACGTTGTTTCTGACGCCAACGGCCTTTCTAAGCTTCCCGTGAATCAGTTCACTGACTTGTTTGTAAAACAGTAGTTGCACACAGCATGTTGAAGTTACATAATTAGTTGCAGCCATCGCATGCTTGCTAGCTTCCGTTCATATTGTCGAGTCATCAAACGAATCAACTCATACGATTACAGACGAATTATTACAATGCTGAGTAAAAGTGGATGAAAACACTGAGTGCCAAACACGTACATGAATGTTACAATCGCTCTTGCTAACCTACAAATCCACGCGTCGTTGCTTGATCATCTCGTTCGTAGCGGATCCCTTGAGCTTCTTGAATCGATGTTTCTTTTTTAACCCATGCTGATGTCCTTCTTTACCACTGGTCTGCTCTCGGACGTTCTGTTCTTTGTTCACTGGAAGTCGGACCTTGACTGGCGAGGCATCGTGTAAGGAAACGGATGCTGTTTCTGGCTTACTTTCGGGCTCAGGTGAATCGGGGATTACGGTCCTTCGTGTTCCGTCAGCAAGTGGCACTTCGAGATAGTGTGTCTGGCGTCCCGTCCCTCTATCGTGACTTGATGAACTACCATCAGTTGTCTCCCGCTTTTGCAACCCGGATGGGGATACAGACATTGATACCTCTGAGAGTGCGCTGTCTTCTTCAGGGACAGACGAGAGGCGTCGTTGCGCGGGGCGCGTCGTCATCGAGCGTGCATTATTGTACGATGGTCTAGTTTGCGGCGACTCCGGTGAAGGGGGCGTAAGGATTGCGGGAGAATGGTAAACACCTCGAAACGAGCCCATGCCATTCCGATCGGTGGAAAACAACGAAGGTGGTGGGGCGTTTAGTGGCGGGACTGCCTGAAGCGGAGAAGGTTGTGTAATCGGAGACAACGCTTGCAGTTGTTTGATGTATTTTGCTAGTGTATTCGAAGAGGACGGACTTGGTCTAAAAGTCGCAGCCGGGTTAATGTTCGGGACAGTTTGCGTAGTCTTGAGGGATGAAAGATTTACGCTCGAATCGCCAGGGTCGTATTCATGTCGGTCGAAAACATGGCGAAGATATTGCGAGGCGTTAGCACCAGATCGGAATTTTTGTTGCGAAGAGACGGGAACTGGGTACTCGGCAGAACCAACCAGCTCGGGGGAAAACGTCGAACGGTACGTCAGATACGGAGAAAATTGGGATGACCATTGGGGAGAAGTGGAATCCGGTGGGGTCGGGAGTACGCCTTGTAATTTTTGCTTTTGAAGTGCTTGTCTATAAAGTTGTTGGCGGTATTGTTGTGCAAGTTCTATCGGTAATTGTTTCGCGGCTGACCCGGCCGATTCGTTGGGGCGAGGTTCGACGAAGATACGAGGGTAGGTTTGCGGAAATCCCGGGGTCGCAGTGGCCGGAATAACGGGTTCGAGTCGGCCTGGGTATGTAGCGTACGAATCCATATCGGCCAACGAAGTCCTCAGGGCATATCGGAGACGAGCAAGTTGCCATTCTAAAACACGGTTGTCGACCGGAAACACGTCCGACTCGCCCGAAAGATTCTCGACAATGCCTAGACTGCCAGACATTGACTGTCCTTCGTCCCATGGGAGAGCATTGACGGTATCTTGACAAACATCGGGATCGGGCGAGCCTTGACTTGGTGAATTGCGCTTGTTGTCATGTGCTTGTTGCGTCTGAACAAGAATTGGCTTTGAATTGTTTGTGTGTGGTGGAATCTGTGTTCGGGGTAACTTTGATGCTTGTTGCATGGAAGTCCTCTTCTTTTGGAGACGTGGTGGAACTCGGCTGGATCCATGCAAGAAAGTGCTTTCGGAGTTGTCAGTGTGAGACAAGACTTCTGTTACGGTGCGGGTTTGGTTATGAGGCTGATCGTCCGGGCCTAAGCCCCAGATCATTTGAGCAACACTTTCGGGTTCCTCGATAATTGTTCCTTCTGCACCGCTGTACAAGTATTTGAGCTCGAATTTAATCACGAGTATCACACCACCCACGATGGACATCTAGCATATGGTAAGGAGAGGGGCCCATGGAGAGCCGGAATAGGGCGGGGAGGTGAATTTGCCCAGGTAATCCAATCTGGGAGGATTAGCATCGCTAAATTGATCAGTGGTCTTGTATATATGCACGCGAAGTACCTTCATCCTCCTCTATGAGTGGTTCTGGGGAGAATTTTCTGCGTAAAAAGCCGTCTGGGAGCTGCGTACCCGCTGCGATGATGAGAAGCGACTCCGGCGAGGAAGGGGGCGAAGGGGTTTGAGGGACGTCAGAAGCGGCAGGGAAAACGCGGACACGCTCGCCTCGCCCGCCAAATGATCCAAACGAGTCGCCAGCCGCAGTAGAGGGAGACTGGAAAAGTTCCACGGGCGGCTCCAGTAGCGGACGAACACGATCAGGCATAGACACGACACGCTTCGCAGAAGCTGCGGGATGGACAGACGAAGGATCGCCCGGCATCGAGGCGATGCGCCGGTTCACAAATTCCCCGGCGGGATGCCAAGCAGATTTACGTTTGGAAAGTCGGCGAGAAACAAACGGGGCAAGCACTGGACTAACCGGGCTGTTAGGAACGGCCCGTGCGCCGTCTGTTCCAGCAGGGGACGCATCTGACCCTCGTGCAAGGCGTGTCATGGGCGGAGCAGCTAGCACCACAGCCGGATCCACATAAGGGGAGGGTGCGGCGTCCGCCTCCGTCTGGACCGCTCTGTCCGCATATTCCTTGATCAAGCCCATCGGCGGGACGGCGGAACGATGGGAGAGGGAAAGATGGGGAAGAGAGGGGGTGATAGAGTATTTAAGGAAAGTGAGATTGAACAAATTGAATCTCCGACACTCCGCGATTGTGCCGACCACGTGATGAGTCCGACGGAACGGAGGTGATATTGGCAGAAAAGGATTTTCCCACTTTTACAGTGCCATTGCCATTATACTCACACGCTCTTGTCATCGCCGTCGTTGCCACTGCCGCCGTCGTCCCAGCCGTCCCCGTCACCACCGTCCATGTCATAGCCAACAGGAATGATCATTCCCGACGAAGACGACGCCCAGAAGATCAAGGACCCTCCCGTTGCTATCCCCACCGTTCGTTGCCCGGAGCCAGCAGCGAGTCGTCCTTCTGGCTTGCCCGATTATGAAACTTCACAGGCTCTGGCCTTTCGCGATTTCAACGAGTCCCAGGTCACTCTTTACAAACCGCCTCCCCGACGCCGCTTCCTCGACTCTCGCTTTTGGAGGGCCGCCCTCATCTCTCTTGTTGTCTACATTTTCCTCACCCTTGTCATTGGTGTTCCCATCATCGTCCATGTCAGTTTTCGTCTCTTTTTTTCCCGCCCTTGCATCCCTCACATCCGTACCAGAAGGAATACGAAGACGCGCAGAAATACCCTTACAACGTACTCACTTACGGACTTGATTGGCCAAGTAAAAGCTCTGTCTTCAAACACCCCGGTTCCACAAACGACTCAAGTCCCAACTCATCTGGGATAGTTCCCCTTTGTAATCAATGGTCTAACGTCGAGTTGCTTGACGCTCAGGATGGCACCATTGTCCTGGCAACGTACGGTTATTTATCCTTTGGTTCTACGCCCCCCTTAGCCGCCTTATAGCTTTCAAGACTTTGTTTCTCCGTCCGGAGAATTTAGCATCGCTTCAAATGCATCCGTCTCCAATGATATCAACCTCGTTCAGGGTGCCCTCTACACCGGCATCAATCCCAACGCCACCGTCCAAGATGCTGTCTTATCGATCACCATGCAAGCTTCCTCTCCCGACGTTTTCCATTCGACCTTTGCATGCTGGGCTGTCGCCGAGAACTTTACTCAGCTCACCCTTTATGTTCGTCTTCCTATCTGCCATTGTTTGCTCCTTCTCCTGACGCCTCTTTAGGCGCCAAACGATCTTACTTCATCCGACAGTATTCTATACAATGTAACCCTTCTTTTCCCACAGACCTCGGTGCCTTCTCGGGTGGATACCTTTGCCACGTTTCTACCCATGTTCGACCAACAGTTTAGCGCCTTCGACGACAACGTCTCTTTTAACCAAGTCTCTATCGAGGGCCCAGTTTCTCGGGTAACGGTTGATGTAAGTTATCCAAGACAGTTGGATACGAATCTTGCCTCACTTCTGACAAACATAGTCCCTACAAGCTCAAAGGATACTCGTCGACACATCGCTAGAACCAATTACGGGGACATTCCACGCACAAGCTTCTCTTGCCATCAGCACCATTATGGCGTAGGTCATTTTGATAATGCACTTGATTGAAACGCATTTACGCTAACATCGGTTTTGTTATCCAGCCCCATAGTTGCTAACATCAGTCTGTACAATGACGTCAACTCACAATTCCCTACTTTCCTCGATGTTCACACTGGTAATAGGTTGGCTTATCTTTTATCGTTTGCTTTAATGCGGCTCTGATTGTGGCCTCTTTACAGCAATCTCACTGCCAATGTCACCCTCTCCGCTCCAAATACCAACCCTCCAACCCGACCCAATTTCATTGCAAATCTTCGCACCTTCTCGGCTGCGCTGTCCGCTAGCGTTCTGCATGACCCGGCCTCTCCCCCCACAGCCATCGAACTCAACGTTATCAATGACCTTGGTCCTGTTGATGTCACCCTGGACAGCCTTTTTGAGGGAATATTCCAGGTATCCACAAAACAAGCATCTGTATCTGTTACACAAGGAAACGCAAGCGCGCCGGATCCCTGGCAACCTGGACAGACAAGATGCATGGTGGTAGATTCAAATTCGACTGCCCGATCATTTGGGTGGATTGGCTGGGGAAATGAAGGGACACCATGGAACGGGTATGAACAAGGGGAGGTACTCATCGATTCCTCACTGGCCGACGTTACTTTGTCCTTCCTTGGGTGATTGGTTTCTGGATCCGGAACAGACATGGGGTTAGTTAGGCAAGCATTTTGCTTACTTTGTCGGCTGATCTAGCGGGTACATCCAATCTATCTATCTTGGTTTCTCGGACGAGTTCATGCCGATCGACCAGTTGTCGACTTTTCATTCTTTTCATTCCTTCAGTGTCATGGCCTACTGGTATGGCAGTGTAACTTCAGTGTTATTTTACATTCTCTGTATGTTCATAACTTAATAGACGGACTGACTGCAATCACCGCATTACCCTTCGCTGCTTGTAACGTTTGTTGAAGTTATTGGATTCTTGTATGTAATTTAGTTGGTTCATGGATTGGAATGGTCAAAATTCCATCACATATCTATGCCGACACCCCCCATGCTTTTTGATGTTTCACCAGCGGCACCACCATCACATGCTCCGCTTCCTCTTCCTTTGGTGACCCCATGTTCCGCCAACAGGGGGCACAGAGGAGACAAGGACTTTCACCCAGTCGAATATCCCCAACGATACTAAGCACTGCGGGAACTTTGGCACAGGCCGTGCAAGTGTCACCAAGGGTGGATGCAACATGTACAGTGAGCGGATAGCCAGAAGGCGGATCGAGCGGATGAGCCAGTCTAAACTCACGCATAAGCTCTCCGCGATCGGCATCAGGGTGGCACACAGACCTGATCTCATCGACGACGACAAAGTGCTCGCAATTTCCTTGGTGTAGCATCCAATACGGCTGGTTGATCCGGAGAGTGAGGGACGTGAAGGCGGTCTCGTTCAGCGACGTGGGCGACTTGGCGATCCGCGGTCGCTTTTCTTCCGGCAACCCTTGCAGGTGGGATACGACCTTGCTACGAGTTGTGAGTCGTGAAGTCATGAGTAGGACCCGTCGGACGTACTCTGCGTAGTCGTCGTCGCCTGGCCGTCCGTCCCCATAGGCAACATCTTCGATGAGCAACACACACCCTTCTTCAGCCACCTCCTGACCTCGCTCCTCGCCGTCGTCGTTGTCGTACGTGTATCCGACGACATTGCCCTGTTTATCGATCATCTCGGCAGGCATTTCGCTCGACTCACATGGAACTGCCTGGACAAAGTCTGCAAGTGTCTGAGAGGACAGCACGACGTGCTGCGAAAAGCGAGTGAACTGGTTATGCATCCAAGGCACGCGGTTAAGCACAGTAAGGGTAACCAGTGCATCTCGATCCGGTGAAACCCCTCTCGGTGCTGAAGAAGGGGCCGAATGGGCGCCGGTAGGGCGAGGGGGTTGAGAAGGTGGCCGGCTGCAGGTCAACACGCCGTGACCCGACTTTTTGACGTTTTTGAGCGCATTAAAGTCCGAGTGCCTGGATGCGCGTATGAACGGTGCGGATTCCTGACTCAGACTGTCCAACAGATTGCCGTCAGGTCTGTGTAGAGAGGAACACAATGGTCGCACCTCCAGCATTGCAGAGAGACGCCCTGGAGCTTCTCCTCCAACGCGCGCACCTCCGGTCGGGCTTCCGCCGTTTCAGGATCAGGCAGGTACTTTCGCTTGCGACTGTTCGAGGTGGCTCCGCCGGCCTGACTGTGTATCGCGCTTACGGCCGCGGCCTGTGTGCGATAAAGATGTGCAGAGAGAATTGGGTTATCCCAGACCTCCTCAACAACAGCCTTTAGCTCGGCAACACTGGCACGCGCATCAAGAGTATCAGCTAGACAGGTCCGGTGAGCACAATCCTGTGGGCGCACCTACACTCTGCTTCCACTGCAGCTCGTTCATCTTCCGAAAGATTCTGCCAACCAACGTGATTAAGCACGTCGGCCTCGGAGGAGACATGTGGGGTCGTATCGTCCAGAAATTTGCTGATGGATATAGGCTCTGATGGAGGGCCAAAGAAAGAATCATAACCCCGCGTGATGTCAACGCTCATGGCACATGCGATTGGAAGTCGCTAAAGCAGATTCGGTAGAGGGTAACGCTTCTTACAGATTGAGATGATTCTAAGCATTTGTAGTTGGCTTTGTCGCGGTATTGCTACAAACGAACGACACATGGTAGTACCACGTTATAATTCACAAGCCTTGCCAGACTTGCAGCACACATTTCACTACTTCCGGCAAGAAGAGTGCTGATCCATTCCAGATAGTTTGTTACATGCCATGTAGATAGTGTTCATACGCCAAACAATGCTTAGCGACGGCCCGAACGTGGTGGAGCAGCAGCTTGCTTGAGAATTGCTTCCCTCGCCGCCTCAACAGCAGATTCAGAGCCTACAAACGACAATCAGTGTGACGCTCTCTAGTCGAGGTAGTAGGAACCCACCAATAATGACAATGACGTTGCTCTCTCGGCTGACAGTGATGTCCGCACCAGTCTCAGTACGCAGACGCGCAACATTCGAGCCCTTTGTTCCGACAATCCTCGGGAATACGGAACGATCATTAAGGGTCAAGAAACCGACGTGTGTCATCGCCTCAGCCTGCTCAATGGCTGCTTTGATGTCGTTCTGTGCCTGCTCGAGACCTGCGGCGTCCTTTGCTTTTATAGTCCACTCCGAATCGCCTTCCTCTGCATCCTCGTAGTTAGACGCCACTTGCCAGTCTGATTCCTGAGCACTGTCGTCTTCAGCATCGTCAATCCGAGCAGTGGACGCTGCGTCCTGTGGAGGATGTGTAGGTACCGCAAATTTCTGAGGGTAGGTGGACTGCTCGACATATACGCCGTATGATCGCAGGTTACGGAAAAAGTTGCCTTGTTGTGAGATCGCGTGGTGATACTTCAAGGGTACTGAAACCACTGCAGTGACTGGCTCTACGGGACTTTGGGCCTTCTGAGCCCGTGCCTGAAGATGCGGTGAGGACTGTGGTGCATTCATCATCACAAGCACTCACCTTCAGTTCATCAATTGCAGCATCACAAGCGGACCGAGCCCCAGAAACTTTGACAATGTCAGCGGGATCTGCATCCTTGACCTCATCTGCATTGACAGCTTCTCCCACTTGGTTGTAGGACCGAGAGCCAGGGAACTGTACTTGGACACTTGTGCGGCTTTGTAAGTCATTCAGATGTTGACCGCCTTTGCCAATGAGATTACGATGCTGCGCCGCTGGAATCTCGACGGCCAGTACCACGCGGTCCCGCAACGTAGCAACCGTCTTCTCAAGCTCGGTCTTGATCTTGCTGACAAGAGCAGGTTCTCCACGAAGACGCACTTCATCGGTGGGCTCGCCCTGTCGAGGGCTTGTATCATCGTTAGCCCGGGGCTACATGTGGATAGAGTGGCTCACAATCGAACCAGTCCTGCTTGCAGTTTAGAATCGGATGGTCCACCGCAACGAATAATCAAGTCCTTCAGGCCCTGTCCACCGGCGCCAATGATGGTCCTGTGGAACCTCGTCTCGATAGTCAACGATGCCAAGGCTTCCTCAGGAACCTGATCAGCGATTGCCACAATAGCAGCCTTAGCAGCATTGATGGCTTCCTTGGTTCCGCGGACAGTAATGTTAGAAACAGCATTATCATCCGTAACCTTCTCAATGTCTATTTGAGCGCCAGTATCGTCCTTTATCTCGTTGATGCTTGCACCACCTTTACCAAGTATACGCGAAACAGCGCGAGTTGGAACGGTGAATTGGAGCACACGGTTGGACTCCTTTTCAAACTCTAGAGCATCCAGAAGTTCTGATTTGGCACCAGCTACACCCTTTTTGCCACCTTTGACGAGGACTTCGTCAGGTTTAAGAGCCTCGCGGGTCTTTGGCTCGCCATTGTCCGAAGACCCCCGCGGGAACGTGATTTTGACGGCATACTTCTCCTCTAGACGGATCGCATACTTACCGTTCTGGCCGATCAAGGAAGCATGGAATTGAGCGGGAATTTTGAGGGTCTCCGATGTCTCATCTGCCTACATTGTATTTGAATCAATTGATGAGTTCTGTGCAACATATGCAAAGGACTAACCAATCTCTCGACCTGAGCCAAAATGCGCTTCTTAGCTTCCTCGACATTCTCCTTACGCCCTGTAATCTGAATGGGACGTGTCAACACTATTTCAAAGTTTGCGAGTAGCGACCTACCTTGATTCTGGATTTCTGGTGAACGGGCTTTTTCTTTTTGGGGGTTTCTTTTTCTTTTTCCTTCTCCTCAACATCATCGGAAACATCCACTCTGACTCCAAGCTGGTCTCGCAACTTATTGACCCCGGCACCTTGCGCGCCAACAACCCGGCCAACGTATTCCCTGTCGATCTCGAACTCCGTTGACTGAAGTATTGTGCACAGATTTACCAAAAGCCAGTATCGAAGGACGAAGTTCACTTACATAGCTGCTGACAATAGCATCGTTCTTGGCATCATCAACGACCCGTTGAATTTCGGAAACAGCGCGGTCGACCTCTGCTCGGACCCCACGAACTAGGATGACATCCTGACCGGATGGATCGCCCACCTCAGCGCCAACCTTGATGGACAGCGTCGTATCTTCGCCAATAATTCTGGAGCTACCAGTCACACACGATTCACAGAAAGAATATCGCACTTACGCGTTGAGGGTTGTTCCATCCTTTCCAACCACTGCCTCATGCCAACGTTTCTCAACGGATACTAACTGGCTCTTGATATCATCAACATCCTTGGCCATCTTGACTAATTCTGCAGTGACGTCATCCAGATGCTTCTCCTTGTCGACGGGGGAGGGGGAGGCCGAAGGGGAGAACGGATCATAAACTAGGAGAACCGAAGATTGTTCCGCAGACTCGGGAGGGAAAAATACTTGAACGTTGTGAGCCTCATACAATTGCTTGAACCTAGACGACGTCAGATAGACCTTGAAAAAAGCAAACGAAAAAATCACTTTTTCGCATATTTTCCCATGACGATCCGATGGATGAGCCAGTCGATGGGAACTTCCTTCGTCGCGCCGATCAGTTTTCCAAGGAGTTCCGAAACTTGTCTGATGACGCCATCCACCAGAGACTTCTCTCCGACAATATCAATGTTCAAAACGGCGGCTTCGCTGATGGCCGCGTTTGATGGTGTAAAAATGGAAACGCCGGGATGAGCAGCACTGAGAGTCTTGGGATAGTTGATCCGAGTCATATAACTCAAAAGCTGACGTGAAACCGTGATAGGAGCCGGGAGGGGGAACTCATGTATGTACTGTGAATTCGCCTTCTCCATAACAGCACCGAGACCCGCAGATATGTCCTCTTGCTTGCCATAGACCAAGATCTCTTCACCTTGCTCCTGACTTTCAGGAACTACAACAGAGCACCGGCTCTTTGACATGATTTCCTCGAGAGCTTTGCCTACGAGAAGACGATGCTGACGCCTGGGCAACGAAATTTTGACAGGGATAAGCACGGACTTGAAGGTTTCAATGGTTCCTTGAATTGTCTCATAAACACGAGTAACTGCCTCACGGTCACCACTGATGGTAATCTCGCGTTCCGCAGAATTCAAGGCAAGGTGAATTTCGCTACCCTGCGCTGCCTCAATGAAGAGCGCGCGGCGAGCAGTGACGAAAGGAAGGATCTGACGCGGGATATCCTTCACACGTTGGGTTGACTTGGAAACCTTGGCGGAGATGATTGTGTTTAGCATGGCCTGAGCTTCATACGCAAGAAAATGCGGGCCCGTGATTGTGATTGGAATCTGGACCTCGTCTTCCTCGTCAGTAGGCGTAGCGACCCCATTGAGTGAACCGTTGGAGTGACCGTTGGGTGCAACATTGTCTCTACGAGGAATGTCGACTTTCACACCAGTTTGCTCCCGAACCTGCTTCAAATTGGCACCTAAACACGATATTCAAGATCTTGCACGCATCCCAGTCGTCCGGCAACCAACCTTTGGATCCAATAATGGCCGGAATAGTAGATGCAGGAGCATTTAAGGTGACCGTGACCTAAAAATAAGTTCCAGAAAGGAACACAGAGAGTCATATGTGGACCTACCACGGGGCTCAAAAAAGCCAGCAGGTTCCGCTTCGCCTTCTCAAGCTCCTTTTGAGACTCAGACTTCATGTGGAACGTGGTGTGACGCGTCTTCTGGTTGGCAGAAGCCTCGATCTTGACCTTGAACTTAGACATGACCTGTTTCATAACTTCACC
Source organism: Heimioporus aff. retisporus (assembly GCA_038094615.1). NCBI lineage: Eukaryota > Fungi > Basidiomycota > Agaricomycetes > Boletales > Boletaceae > Heimioporus > Heimioporus aff. retisporus. Next base: position 15,725 of record JBBPUI010000540.1, read on the forward strand.
GAGTGAAATAGGTTTGCCATCCTTGTTCGGTGCGATTTCGATTGCGGACAAGGTAAAGGTGTCAGAGACCATAGGCTGAGACCTGACGGTCGCCTTGATACGAGGACCAGAGTCGGCACCCCAAGCAGCAGGCTTAGGAGGCCGAGAGGCAGGAGGGGCAGAGGATCCAAGTGACGGGAAAGCGGAGTGATCGCTCGTGTCCAGAACGGCATTACTGACTGAGATCGCCTCAGAGTCCTCCACAAGAACCGGGAATGGGTCCGGAGTGCCTTCGAGTCCATGTAACCTCTAAATGCACGAGAAGATCTTAACGGAAAGACAGACGACGACAAGATTTGAACGCACCTGGAGTTCAGCCGCGCCCAGGCCAGAGGGGGGTGCCGACGTGTCCATGCGTCTGAGATTTGCGGGTGTCCAAAATGTAGAACCTTTGACAGAAAATACCTGAACGCTGAGCCCAACGACGAACTCGAGCAATGACCAGAAAAAAAAGTAAATGAGGAAGATTTAGTAAGGGCAGACGTGTTCTTCCCAAACACCTGCGGCTAATGGACGTGCGAACATGATCCCATTCCAGGTATGTAGTAAAAAAACAAGTCTGTAGCGATTCAAGCAGTCCGTTCCGAGTCACTAGCCCATCTCTTCGTCCAACGTTGCCATTGCCCTGGTCGCCGGGCATGCAGCCCACTCACTGCCTTCTATTCAGGTCACTTACTCGCTGCACGTCTTCCGGTGAGAGCGTGATGAGCTATCAATCACGTGCGGTCTCCATGCAAAGGAAACTTCTCACTGTGGTATTCTCCTTCTGCCTCTGCGAGTCCTAGCAGGGCTCCCTTTAGCGATGTGCCACGCCAAGGTTACTTGTGCCGGTGCCCCGCCGTACTTGACTACAGGTTCTTCGAGATCAAATCGTCGCGGATAATATATCCTGCCTGCCAATCAATTACTTAATTATCCCAATAACTCGGGCTGCGTAAGGTAAGGGTGGAGCCTGAATGTGTGAACGAGGAACCTGACACCACCGCTAGAGCATACTTACTCGATCTGGTTAGCTACCGGTATGACTTTTGCCGTTATCAACAGCTTCTCGATGCTGGAAGGTGTAAGTGACACTCGGGGCTCCCCAGCCATAGATGCCAACGTTTCAATCGAGAAATTGCTGATGGACCAGTGGCCCAGACTCTGCTACTAGCGAGGACCTTTTCCATCTCGTCCCGAATCTCATTGAAAGTTGGCTACAAAAGATTCGTTCTTGCTGTCGGCATCTCATCGTCTGCTGTAAGGCCAATAACCAGCTCCCAAGGAGGAACGTGAAACAGTCCATCTGCGTCCTTAGGATGTATGGATTGTGATTGGGTAAGCGAAATAGCCAGGCCGAGAAAGTTGAACGGACAAGGTCGCAGTAATCTGGCTGGGCGTTTGCCAAGCTTTCTTCGACAGATTCTTTTGCTCGGTCCGGCGATGGCAGCTGAATGGTCGAAAATAACACAAAGGTAGTCTGCAAGAGGGACTACATACGGAAGCTTTGTAGTGATAGAAACTTGTTTGCGAGGGTTCCTTGCGGTGCGTAAGTATGCGAATAGAGGAAGAGGGAAGCAAATATACACGGGCGGTTTCTATATGTTTGCATCCTGTCTGTAGGGGTGTTAGTTGCGGTATGTGGGTGGGCGTGCTGACGCACATAGAGAGCAATCAACCCAGTTTTTGGCTGCAGTTTTTTCCTTCGCTGTTCATTCAGCGCAGCATGCAAGCTTATTTAGAGACAGATAAGTATACTGGCTAGAAAGGGAAAACAGGCTAACCGACGGCAGGCATCCACGGAGGCTGTTGAGTCTATCGATAGGACCGTGTCCGTCTTAGCCCGCCTCGTTCTCGATATCCACGATAATAAATATTATCAAGCGACAATTACTTACGACAGTCATTAATAGCGCGGACATCACGTGAGTTGACCATATGAGTCACATGATCATTCTATAGAGTACGTGGACGCAGAGTAAGCTTGACCAGCTACAAGAACATGCTACGACTCTGTCCTAGGATTTGTCTCGCACTCGTGTTTTCCATTACCGTTGGCACGTGTGTACACGCCTCATCTTTCCTTGGTGACACCCTCGTTCGCAAGCACCAAGTTCAGGATGTCCTGGAACACGAGCCCGTCCGTGGCGAGCCTTTCTGTCAGCGTCAAGTATGTCTGCCTCGATCCGTATTTTCTTGCCCTGACCGGCATCACGGTCCCAGACCACAGGTCCAATTGAAACCACAATGTGCGACTATGAGACTATAGAAAGTGTCAACGAAGAGCTGTATGCGAACCTTCGTGATCTCGTTGGGACTCCATTCTTCAGGTACTTTCAGGTATGAGACTCATTCCGATCTAATCAGCTGTCGCTCAGCTCGTCGGCAGGTTGACTTATACCGGGAATGTCCTTTTTGGCAAGAAAACGGCTTTTGTATGAATCGCGAATGCGGGATCACTACCGTAGATGAGGTATGCGAAAGACTATAGCCGTATCTCACTCTGAAACGCTTGTCGTAGAGCGAGATACCCGAAAAGTGGAGGGCGGCTGCTTTAAGTAAAATAGATCTTCCTCCCGTGGACCAGGTATATGTGGATCTTGCCCAGCTCCGCTGCCACTCACTCGGATTTCCAGCGGATCAGACTACCAGGTTGTTATTACCGTGATTCCGACTTTTGTTTCCTCGATGATATGACAGGTTTGCGTTGTCTACCTTCTATCACCTGTTTCACCCGCTCACGTTATTCCATGTCAGAGGGCGACTATGTTGACCTGACATTGGTTCCTGAGCGATACACTGGATATGCGGGGAGTTCTTCCAACCGCGTTTGGCGAGCAATCTACGAAGAGAATTGTTTTGGCCTCTCAGAACTGAATCTCCTTTCCGGAAAATCCGCCGCTCCGGTGACCCTTCCTGACACTCTGACCGATGTCCTGCGTGAGCCTTTGAATGGTGAAGACCCCGACGGGGAATGTTTGGAGAAGAGGGTCTATTACAAGATAATATCTGGCATGTATTCCGTCTACCCGGGTGACGTGTACCAACATCACACAGGCCTTCATGCATCCATCTCAACTCATGTATGTACGGAGTGGTTGAATCGGTCAACTGGAGAATGGGTGAGCATTCCTCTGCTCAAAGTACTACTCTTCTCAGACGACTCCAGGCTCCCAACCTCGAATGTTTTGTCACCAAAGTGGCCTCCCATCCCGAGCGTCTTCAGTACATTTATTTCAACACGGTCTTACTCCTCCGCGCCGTCGCCCGCCTTGCCCCGTATCTGTCCGAATACGACTACTGTTCCATGTCAGGCAGTACCTTCGCCCCCCATCAATCATCCCCAGTCGAATCGGAAGACGAAGCTCTGACGATTATGAAACTCGACCAGGTCATGACTATCGCAAGGCACGTCGGCAAATTTGACGAACGCGTACTTTTCCGGGGCGCGAACGCAAACGTCTGTGCACAACCGATAGTCGAGCTGTCACGCCTCTGATTTTCCGTCTAGGTTTTGAAACAAGAGTTTAAGCAACACTTCCGGAACGTGTCCCGGATCATGGATTGCATCGGGTGTGACAAGTGTCGTCTGTGGGGCAAGGTTCAG
>JBBPUI010000541.1:3757-19338 GCA_038094615.1 Heimioporus aff. retisporus
TCATGGTCATTGCACTGCCATTGTTATTGTCATACAAGACAAGGGATAGGGCAAATCAAACAAGACAATGGTAGGGGCAATGCTGTCAAACAAGCAGCACAAACAACAACAATGATGACAATGTGACAACTGTGGTATTATGGTTGTTACACTGCCATTGTCATTGTCATTGTTGTGTGAGACAAGGGGTTGGAGCAAAACAGGCAAGGTGGTGGCAGGCAGTGAGATGGTCAAGGGGGGTGGAGCAGGTGGACAAGGCAATGGAAATGACAATGATGACAATGACTATGTAACAGTTGTTGCACCATCATTGCCATTGTCATATAGGACAAGTGGTAGTAGCAAGAGGGGTGAGACAACAGTAGTGACAGTGGTCAGGGGGTTGTCATGTGAGATGAAGAATAAGTGGCAACTCATGCCATCATTGTCATTGTTGCATCAGGTGAGGAGTGGAATTGAAATGGATGAGGTGGTGGCAGGCAGCAAGATGGTCAGGGGAGATGCAGGTGCATGAGGTGGTATGAGATGAGCAAGATGGTAACAGGTGGCAGAGGTTAGGGAGAGGAGAGGACAAGATGGCAACAACAACAATGTGACAACCATGATATCATGGTCATCAGGCCCTTGTTGTGTACCAGAAGTGTACCAACAAAGTTTACAAAAGTGTAGGAAAAATGTAGGAAGAGTGTACAAAAAGAAGTGTACAAAAAGTGCGGCAAGAGTGTTGTCAAAGTGTAGGACAAGTGTATCAAAAAAGCATACAAGAAGTGTAGGAAAAGTGTTGTCCAAGGGTACCAAAAGTGTAGGATAAGTGTACCAAAAAAGCATACAAAAAGTGTTGTTCAAGGGTTGTCAAAATGTAGCCAAAGTGTAGGAAAAGTGTAGGAAAAGTGTACCAAAAAGGCATACAAAAATTGTTGTTCAAGTGTTGTCAAAGTGTAGCCAAAGTGTAGGAAAAGTGTAGGAAAAGTGTACCAAAAAAGCATACAAAAAGTGTTGTCAAAGTCTTGTCAGAGTGTAGCCAAAGTGTAGGGAAAGTGTACCAAAAATGCATACAAAAAGTAGAGACATAGTGTAGACAAAGTGTTGCCAAAGGGTAGCTTAACTTGTATTACAAAGACTTATGACTGGAGTTTTGAAGTGTTGATTACCTTTTGAGAAGGTCCTTCCCACAGTTGAAGTTAAAAAAAGCAAACAAGTCCAATTGACTATTTGCATCTGTTTGTAGTCACCCAGCTTATATAACCCCAAAATCTTTGAAAATATTCCCACACACTCTTTCTTCTCTACTTCTACCATTACCACTCATTACCACTCATCATCACTCATTGCCACTCATCACTACTCATCATCATTTACTACCACTACTTATTGCTACTATATATGGTATGAGCTTTTTTTACCTTATTTATATCCACTTATTTGTCATTTTAGGGGTATTGCTTATTTTAATATTAGTTATGTGATCAGCAATGGTAGTTAGGGGGTATTGTACATTATGGTAATGTATACTTGGAAGTATTACCTGTTGTGGTATTGGCCATGTGATAGATATATATTACTAATGGTATTATATATATATGTTTTTGATTTATAGTCTAGTATTATGTAGATTGTAATCAGATTGATTGATATGTGATTTTTAATTGATAAAATGTTAGTCAAGGTCTTGATATTTTTAGAAATATATACAAATATACAGCAGATAACTATATAAATACTCAAAATATTCACAAATAATATAGATTTTTTGATTATTAAAAGAATTATTTTGGGAAGCTATATATACTTGTAAAATCTTGAAAATCCTGAAAGTATCTGTTATATCAGATAATATGAAGTAATATGAGGTATTTTCAGGAAATAACAGAAAATACCATATTACTGAGAATTATCATTGGAATGTTTTTCCTGATAAAGAGTACTAGTACCTATAGTGAACTCAGTTAAAGCACTGAGGACAGGACTACAGTACAAAGTGTGTGATGTACCCATGCTTACATAAGCAGTGGCTGTACTACCACACCAAGAATATACTCTTCCAACACAATCCCTCAGATGAAGGTATAGTAGAAGGTGGAAAATTCTAAATAAAAAGGAATGAAATACCTCTAATGAGTTTTTCCAGTAATAATGAGTATGTTATATAGCATTTGAGTCCATTGTTGAGTCCATGTGGTCATGTCACAGTCTGATTGCACTCCTTCCTAATCAGGTAAGTCATGACTTGCTGGTGAACTCACCTTAGTATGGTCTTTTCAACTTGTGCAGCATCCATAGCATAGTATAGCCAATATGTAGCCTATTTGCAATATATGTTAAAGGCATCATCATCATCATCATGTGTCTGAGGACAAGGAAATGCACTCATTGTGTAATTTTCCTTGATATGCTTGTTTCTGCCATGGTGGGGATGTTCCTGGACCCTGTGGGTTATCCCCTTTGTGACCACTTTGCCTTGCATTGCACCTAGCACATTTAGTAGCAACTTTGATGAGTTGCCCTTCTTTGCATGTTCTGATGCCTTTGCAGCATGTTCTAGTGGTTGGGATATGTCCCTTGGCTCTGTCATTACATCCTGGACTTGTGGATGACCTCTTATGTGGCCATTTTGACTTGCATTGTGTCTATTTCATTTGGTAACAATGTTGGTGAGTTGTTCCCCTCTTCATAGTCCAATATGTATTGATTCATATGGACCCCTATTCTCTTTCCTCTTTATATGTAGACTTCACCTTTCTTCCTGGATATTATGGACTCATTTCTTCTCATAGATCTTGATTACATGCTATGATTGGCTATGCCTGATCATTCTTTTTTTAAACCTTCCTATACATTTCTCTCCACACAGCCTTGTGCTATTTATACTTACTTTTCCCTTCATCATGGACAGCTTCATTGATCACAGTTTACTACACATCTATACTTAGATTCCATAGCCTTATGGCTATCCTACCACTACTCAGGATGACTCCTTAGATACTGCCTTTAGGCCACCTCAGTAGTGTATATCCCCAGCTGCCATGTACATTATTGCCAAGCAATTCCTACTTAAATTTTCACCTTCACTAGTCTCACCTCAGTTCTTCATTCTCAAGAGATTCATGCCCCTTGCTTCCTTTGCCCTTCATCCTTAACCACTTCAGTATAGTGGACCCTTGATCACTTGTTAGGTGAACACCTTGAATCTCCAGTAGTCTAACTACCTGACCCTGAACCCTTGAACTTTTGCCTCTGACCAAAATCCAAGACCTCTTGGCTTGTCCCTGAGCATGTCAGCTCTCATAACCTGCATCACTACCTTTTTGGCTAGTTAATCTAGGTCTGAAACCTTCATCCCTCAATTCTTTGACTTGTACACATGATTCTATTTGCCTGTTCCTACCCAGGCCAAGTGTAACATGACACATTTTCAATGCTTTCTAGTGATTGTGATGCACTCCCTAGCACCTCTGCCACTCCTTGGATGATCCCTTGTGTCACCAATGCATTCACCTCAAGTGCTGGACCTGTGTTTTTGCAATTCATAGGTGTGTGCTCACCCCTCTCAACATGCATCTTGGGTTTGCTCTGGCAGTTATTGTGCATCTCAGTTGGTTGCAGAGGGTGTGGGCAATCCTCAGGTGTGTCATCATCAATCTCAGCCACATGCTGATTGATTTTATCAAGTGCATTTGCATACTGTCACAATTTGTGTGCTTTCCAGCTAGTGCAGTCATTTTGACTTGTTCTGGGTCATGGTATGCTGTGCCATCCTTTCAACTCAATCAGCCAACCCCTCTGATGTCATCACCATCATTCTCATGCATTCAATTGCACTTGACAGCTTGCAGTATGGCCTACTTGACTCATCACCCTTCTTGCCTTGAATTTTGCCAATGCCCAATCATCTCTGTGACATGCTCATATCATTCACTCTAGGAGGCCTTCTGGGACACTGTAGACACTATCTGGTGATGGAGGTATGTGCCTGGTTGTGAGCTTGCAGTAACTGTACTGACTTGTGCACTCTTCAGCTGGCACAGTCATTTTGAGTTATTTTGACTCATATCATTGGTTGGTTGGTTTGCCATCAATTTGGCATCTGTTCCATCTCCATATGGTGCTACTTGCATGGTTTCCACCATTGCAATTTTGACCTCTGGCCAGCCTGATATGCCTGAACTTCAACTCCATGCATGGATGGGCTTCATGCCTGTTCCAGATGTATTGGGTATGTTCTGGAACTGCATGGATGGCACTTTGTGTGGCTGTATCATCACCTACCTGGCTGGTGCAGCTCATGCAGAGTCAACCTAGGTGAGTTCTCCTCTTCCTGGTATTCCACTTGCTGTCTAATGCATTCTGCTTTCACCAGTGACTTCTTTAGCTTATCTTGACCATTCCTATTGCTTCCCAACTTCTTCAACACATCCAACTCATAATCCTTCACAATCTGCTCAAACTTGGTTCCATAGGATGAGTCTTCATCTACTTGTTGTTCTAGCCTTTGGCTGGCACATTCCTGCACTTTCCACATCTTTCTTGGTTGCTTTCTAGCAGCCTGGCCATCTTCCAATCCTCTTGACATGCTCACTTCAAGTGCAGCAGCCAGAACTTTGGAGGCTACTCACATCCACCTCTCTCCTTCAAGCTTAAAGCTCTGGAAGCTGCACAGTTGCCTCACTAGTACATTCAGCTTTGCTTTGGCTTCCTCATGTTGCCCTGACACCTTCATCATGTCCCCTTCAAGTGTGTAGCCTACTCCTTTACAGCTTGCAGGTGCTTGTGTCCTCCTCTCAGACAACATGCTCAAGGGGTTGTTCATTTGACACTCAGTCTTGTCAGGCTGTTCTGATGGTGGAACTGTATCCCTAGGTGTGTCATTGACAACTTTCAATGTGTGTTGACTGTTTTTGTTGAGTACTGCTATGGATCACTTGACCTTTGGTGTTTCATTTGTGAACTTGGCATATTCACCCACATCTATGCTGGCTGGTGTGTTAGGGGGCTCTATGGCTGCATGTGGATGATGCATAACCTTGCCTACTTCATCTATAGGATTTTCTGTTGTTCACATGGCTTCATCTGTGGGTGCTGTAGGTATGTCTGGTCAGCTTCCTGCTCTGGTGACCTTCTGCATATCCTTTCTGACCTCTTGTGACTTGTCTCTAGCCTTGCAGTCCCTTCTGCTCATGTTTTCAATCACCTGCTCCCTGGTCCTTCTGGCTCTCCTATCAGCATGCTCTCTTCAGAGCTAATCCTGTAGAGTATATGATGCATCAGTTGGCTCTGCTTGCACAGTGCTCATTGTGCTGGTTGTGGAGATGTCAATGGTTACATTGCTACCTGCTGGGTTGCTATTTTGGCAGGTGTGCAATGGACTCATGTCCTCATACTTTTGTTCTCCCTGTTACTCTTCATCAATGGGTTTTGACTCCCTCTTGACCTCCTTTTCTACCTCATTGTCTGTACTTCAATGCATAACACTCTCATTTTGGTTTGGCATGGTGCAGCTGCATGATGTAATGGTACTGGGTGCAGGCAGTACTTGTACATTTGGTGCTTTGCTGGCATGGCTTTCAGGTACATATGTCCTGTCATCTCTCTTCATTGATGACTTTGCTTGTCACCTCTTTCTCCTTTGCTGACTTCTCTTCTGCTCCACAGCTCACCTCACTTATCTCAACCTGTTCACCCATGTTCACACTGTCAGATGTGTCAAGGGGCTCTGCAGATGTGGTTGGGTGAGGCTCTGTGTCACCTGTCTTGTCCATAGGGTCTTCCAACATGTTGGTGGCTGCCATTGGTACATGCTGGTCCTGTCAATGCTTTGCACTGGTTTTGTGCATGTTCACATGGCTGCTCAGTGGCTGCATACACTGTTCTATATTGTACCACAGATGGTTCAAACTATTTTGTGAGGTACATCTACTGCTCATGAGATATTGTGAGCTCAAATAGGTCAAATATGACCAAGTCTGGTGGGCTTGAAGTCATGAGCCATTTTGCTGTGGTTGCATGCTGTTGGTCTGGATGTGTCTCAATTCCTACAAGATATTCTTGGAGTCCATGCACATGGATGGCTTGCTCAATGAGTGTGTGCCATTCTAACCAGTTGCTACCATTCAAGTGAAGTTTGGGAATGTCAAAATAATCCAATCTCAACTTTGAGTGATTTGGGTGAGGACTACTGAGCACAGGCAGGGCTTATAACCTATAGTAAACTCAATTAAAGCACTATATATTAGAAAGAGTACTAGTACCTATAGTGAACTCAGTTAAAGCACTGAGGAAAGGACTACAGTACAAAGTGTGTGATGTATCCATGCTTACATAAGCAATGGCTGTACTACCACATCAAGAAGGTACACTTCCAACAATGTGAACACTATCAAAGTGGACTCATTTCCCCTTGCCATTCTTAGCCTTATCTGCCTGATAGGCAGCCTAAGCTTGAGCCAAGAATGGTTTGAAATCCAAATGACTTGAGACAACAGGAGGAGATTCATTGTTGGACTTAGAGATGGTCATCATGAAAGTGAAAGGATCAATGTTGAGGTATCAGGAAATTTTAATCAAAATGGTAATTTCTTATATACATTTATCTACCACATATATTCTTATAAGATACATAATAATGATACACACTCTAACAAGACTATATAGCTACTGAGAGAGTTTATAGCCATGCTGATATTTGTAATTTTATTGAGTTGATACATATATCTGCATGACCTAAATGATCAGAAGTATCTACTATATCATATATATCAACCTGATAAATGTTACAATTTGTTTTATATCGTCTTATATTTTAAGGGATTGTAATGGATTATCATTGTTCTAATGAAAGTGAATGACAATTAATATCACAGCACTAGCAAACTAGCTTGTTTCCTTATCACAACATGGACTAGATGGTTTTAATTATAAGAGATGATATTTATTGATATTGATTACAAGACATGGTAGCTATTATACTAGCTATGCTACTTTGGTACTTTAACCTTGAAAACTACAAACAAAAGCAAAAATAAAAATAAAAATTGCACTTACAATCTATCTCACACAAGTGTACACTTCCCTTGTTATACACTCTAAGTCCTTAGGACTTAGAGTGACTTTTGACTTTGAGGATGAAATCCAAAGTCAAGAATGAAGAAAAAAGAAAGAGACAGGGGTTGGATTTATATATTAGGTACTATACAGTGATTACAAATGTTTTCCCACACTTTTGGTCACTGTTGACTAATCCCAATGATTTTCTGTGAGATTACTAGATAGGTATTTATTAACATGGTCATAATCACATCAGATTAAACATTGAATGATAGCCAATGGTTGATGATGATATTTGTTGAGCAGTATACTCCCACTATGATAGTTTCCTGACAAGTGAATGTTATATATTGTTATTTCATATCAGATGCTATAATATTAATATTGAAATAATCATAAAGTGATCAGCAAATGATAAATATTATCACAATATTGTCAAGTTGCCATGAAAATTATCTACTCTACAAACTCTGTCAGTGGCTATATAGCATTATCCAATCAATCTAGTTATGCTTTGTAAATGAAAATGTCATAGATACATTTATATCCATTCATCATACTTATTTATGACTGATTGTATATATCTGGGAATACCAGCATCTCAAAATTTTCCTGATGAGGATGGCAGGTATTTCCAGATATGAGACAGAAAGGATACCAGCAGTGATATGTAGAGAAAGATCACAAGCAAGGATAGAAGCTGAAAGAGCAAGTAGAGCAGAGGTAATGATATTGTTGCCAGCCATAAAGTTCAAAGCTTCCTTCAAGCATAACTCTCATCTGGCATGTGAATATGACCATCTGTGCCACAAGAGGCACATCCAGAATTGAGATACTCTCTGCAGACTGTGCAACTCCCAATCTTGTGATCATAGCCACCACAGAATCAGCAATTCATGTCAAAGACCTGATTCATCAGATAATGTTATTGGTTAGTGTTAGCAGTCACCATGTTTACCTCCAGCTTTGGGTAGTTCTGTGCTCCCCTACTTGCAGAAGCAGAAGTATCCAATTCTGGACTATTGCTAGCATGTGATTAAGAATGCAGTAGTGGTTCCAGAGATGGCAAAGCAGTAGAATGCACAGCCAGAGTGAACTGTGGATATGCTGGTTGCCAAAGTGGCACTGCAAAATGAAGGGCAGATCCAGTTAACAAGAATTTGACAGTGGAAATAACATCTGCCATTGGTGGCAGGTCACTTGGATGCCAGTCTGGCTTGACAATACCGAGATAGTAGTGGATCCAATCACTGATGGTAGGAGCAAACCCTTCATAGAAGAGCAAGTTGTGCTCCTCATCAGATAGTTTACCATTGTTCTTGAAATGTATAGCAATTTTAGTAAAGTGGTGCTAATACTTGCCAAGATTGTCTTGACTATGCATCTCCTTGGTCTAATTATCCTGAACAAGAGATTGGAGGTCAGCACAACAAAAACAGTTAGTCCTTTCACATCCAGGATACAATGTTTTAACTATGATGACAAACATGTCCCAGTTGGGATTCACAGCAGATGCCTCAGGTAAGGTTTCCCAAATCTTGGCTTCATCAAGATCCACATAATGAATCACAGCTTTAATCTATTGGTGAGTGGTCAGTCCAGCAGCAGTACTCAGGAACTTAATGTCCTTGAGGTAGTGTGGAAGATGAGACAGAGTCTTTCCATTAAACTTGGGTGCATTTTGGGTTCCTCAGAGAGGCATCTGGAACTGGGCATTTGCCATCAGAGGATTCTGTTGGGACAATAGAGGATGAATAGGAGGAAATGGATTGGAAGTGGAAGATGGAATAGGTGGAGGATTTAAAGCACAGGTAGGTTTGAAGAGAAAGGATAAAGAAGGGGTGGAACTGCAAGAGGAAGAAGTGTATGAAGAAGAGGATGATGATGAAGGAGGTGGTAAAGGTCCAAAGGATAAAGACAATGGAAATGGTAAGAGTTCAGCAGGGGGTAGTTCCTCAGTGAGAAGCATGTTTTCCACAGGTGGAGAATTGGATAAGACACTTAGTGTGTGCAAAGTGGGTCTCTTTCTCCCTTTCACTGAAGGAAGGATTAAAGGTAAAAGGTGAAGCAGTTGCAAAGGAATATTTTGCAGAGGTGAGGAATGGATGAAACCTCTGAAAACAGTGAATACACTGAAACTAGGAACTTCTAGAGCCATTTCTGGAAGGATCAAATGCACCATGCCTGGTAAATGGCTTCCTGGCATCACAAGTGTGGTAGTACTGGAAATGCCTGAGGATAGTACATGATTGTTGCCAAGGTTAGCACAAGCAGGAGAAGTCAAAGCCAGAGGTATCCAAGGTGTGGAATCACAGGGACTAGGATACACACCCAACTAAGACAAGGGTATTAAGTCTGACAGCTCCAAGTAGTCTAGAGCTGGATTGACAGGGTGATCAATACCTAAATGGGACAGGAGTATCAAATCAGATGACAAGAAATACTTTGACAGATGATTGACATTATAATAGGTAAGCTGAAATGAAATGGAGGTTAGAAACCAGAAATCTTTAGAGATACTTAGATTTTGAAACTATGCATGTAAACTTTTGAGCTTGATGCATTGGACAGTAGGCCTCAGAGATCTTCTTGTAGACCTGTAGAACCTCTTGTGGTGAGCTCCAGTTGTAAAGATAGTTTGTTGCCTAGGAACGTTGGTAGCATGATAGGAGTGTAATAGGTTCATCCCTAAAGAGGTTCTGAAGGAAGGAGACATGAAGAGACAGAGTAGAGGTGTTCCCAGCTAGAGAAAGGTGTTCTGGGCACACCCAGAACATTCTGCTTGAAAGCAGATAAATTGAAAAAAGTGGAAGAGGTGGAAATAATGATAATGGTGATGGCAAGGCATTATGAAGTATTGGATATGAAGCACAAGATAATAAATCAAGGCAGAGACAATTTCTAAGTGAGGAATGTGATATGATCAAGTTCAAGTTCAATAGATTGTTTGAAACACTAACAGCAATCTTTTATAGTCCAGGTATACCCAAGACTTAAGATTGAAGTAGCATATATAAAGGAATGGGAAAGGTAGAATAAGGTATAAGGGGCATGTAGGAACACATAAGAGTGAATAGAAATGAAGTTCAAGTCAATACAAACAAATCTGATGAAAAGTGGAGGTGGAAGTCAATGTGAATACATGCAGAAAAATGTGGAAGAATCACAGAACAGTACAGAAAAGTACTTGAAACACTCAAAGCTGTAGTTGAGTGCAGTTGTAGGTGAAAGTATGAGAGGAAAGTGTGAGCACACAAATGCAAGTGCTTGAAGAGGGGAAAAGATGAGAAAAGGAGTCTATCTTGCTATGAAACTCTGAGGGGAGAATGGGAGAATCAAGAGAACTCAACTGAGGAGTTCCTTGAGGTCTATTGGGCTTATATACTACTTTACATGTTTATCTGTGTACTGTACAGATCATAGATAGATTGACCATGTGCATCTAGTGAGGATATGGCAGCATAGCCATACATGCATAGATCATGAGGGAAACATACTGTAGATGCATGGTGTGGCAGATCTAAAGATAAATGATCATAGAGACCAATATGCTCTAGGTATGAGGCAAGTCTGATCATGACATATGTGATGTCTATGAAGGAAACCAGAAAGTAAAAGCATGGTCTGTGAGTCTGTGAAGAAGTGAAAGATCAAATGGGCCCATATATCCATAAGTGAAAGTAAACATATGCTTAGATGTCAGCTGTTGCCAATGTATACACCCTATCAGGAGCCAAGAACAGAAAAAGAAAAGAAAAAGAAAAGAAACATAAGAAAAGGAAAAATGTACACCTGTAACAGTACTCAACAACAAAAGGTGAACTGGTATATGCATAGACATCCTGGGAAGCAGTCCTTGGCACAGGAATGACCAGATGTGAACCTAGGGAGCCATAGTTTCCTACACCAATACCACTGGCAACCTAGGATTCCAGCTGCAGGGCCAAACAATATGGTTCCACATTGAGGAGCACAAATTTCTCAGCTTTTTTTAGTAAAAAACATTTTTGGCTCAGGATAATCTTCAATGCTTTCCTGGACAGCAATGAAAAAGCCTTCCATGCTAGTCTGGATGCAAAGTGCTATCCACTGAGCTTATTGTATGTATTAGCACATGTAGAAAAAAAAAAGTGATAGGCCTATATCCTGGTCCATCTTGGAGAATGCAGCAGTGATGGCTTGATTAACAGCCTTTGGATTTGCATATGCAAGCTAAGTCTTGGAGTTATGGGCTGCTTGCACCATGGTCATCAGTACTTGTCTGTTGGTTGGGGACAGCTTCCAGTACTCAGCTATAACTCAGACTTGTATCTTGCAACAAAAAAGAAGCACTTGAACTGGTTCCCCTTTTCACAGCCAAAGTTGGCCACTTTGAGCTTCTTTTTCAAAAAGGCATTCCAGGAGTTCACATGATGTCATTCACAGAACAAAGAGTTGAGGTAGAGCTGGGTATGCGCCCATTTGACTGTGTTAATAGATAGCTCTGTAAATATAATTTCTAAGTGAGAAATAACCCATATCATCCATGCTTATTTGCAAGGTCAATTGCTTTCTCTGTAAGTGATTTGCATGTGGTTGCAAGGTCTGTCACAAGGACAACATGTTGCTTCCAGCATTCATCCCTTTGAAATTTACTTTGTTTAGGGTGCATGTGCTTACCATTGACAATGCTAGTTCATGCCATAGAGTCTAGTCAGTATAAAATAACAAGTTCATACCATTTTATATACAAGATCAGACCATGGCAGAACTGAGAGCAAACAGTTCAAACTAATGGAAGAAAAAAAGATCCACAGAAATAAACATGATCTATGGCCAGTGTTGCTGTGACTCAGCTGGGCTGGGCTGGGCAAGTCATGGCTACAACCACAATTTAGCTTTCAACAACTCAGCTTTGAGTAAATATCAGCTTGGCTTGGCTCTGTTAGCCACTGTAGCCAGCTCAAGCTGTGTCACCTCTTGTCTTGCCCAGTGGCAATGATGATGGCCATTGTTACCATCATTATCACCACTGACAGCCCCTCATTTTCCTTTACTCACCCCCTGACCACATCTATTGTGTACCACCTATGCTTGTTTCCTCCATTTTGCTGCCATGTGGCCCACATGGCCCTCACAGCCTCCTTCACCCTCTTGTCCTCAACCCCAGCCACCATCACCTACCTCCATCTTGCCTATCTCACTGCCAACACTTGTCCCACACACCAACAGCAGCAATGGCATAATGACTGTCAAGTTGTCATTGTTGCAACCACCACTGCCTCATTCTCCTGTGAATCCTCCCCCTCCCTCAACCATCTTGCCCATTTCATCCTCAACCATCTTGCCCATTTCACCCTCACCCCTTAGGCTTGTCTTACATGACAACACTTTTTGGCATACTTTGACAACACTTTGACAACACTTTTTGTATGGCTTTTTGGCACACTTTTTCTACATTTTGGCTGCACTTTGACAAAACTTTGCCTACACTTTTTGTATGGTTTCTTGGTACACTTTTGGTACACTTTGGCTACATTGTGACAACACTTTTCCCATACGTTTTGCATGCTTTTCTGGTATACATTTCCTACACTTTCTGTCTGCTTTTTTTGTATATTTTTCCTACCCTTTTTGTATGCTTTTTTGATACACTTTTCCTACACTTTGACTACACTTTGACTACACTTTTCCTACACTTTTCCTACACTTTTTGTACATTCTTCTTAACACTTTACAAACACTTTTTGTATACTTTCTATATATATTTTCCAAATGTAGATTAAACAAATGAGAATGTTATTGATACTTGTTTGTTATTTTTTTGATCTCTAATCATAATAAATTGTTGCAAATTTCCTAACATATTCTAATATCCTATAGGAGCAATATATAAACTAAGCAAATCTATATAAAATCTTATAAATTTCTGATAATATCATAAAATATAATGACATCCCACTGAGGTGGTGAATAAAGATAGAAAATATATCCAAAATCCTGTAAATTGATGAAAATATAGAGTAATATCTGAATATATATATATTATTAATCTTTTTCTGAGATTTTGATGAATTATCCCTGGGAGGTTTTTCCTGATGCATAGCGTTTCAACTGAGTTCACTATACACATCTTGCCTTGTCTACTTTGGAATACTGCTGCTGAAGAGATCATGTCTCTGGAAGTTCAGGAGGCAGCTAAGAAGGATTCCTTTGCTTGTCCTCTGACTCCTCTGGTCCCATTATTGATGTCTACTGTTTGCCCATCTACTCCTAAGCCTTCTGCTACTATGTCCTCTCCATCCCTTTCTTTATCATCTTCACCCATTGCTGGCTCTCATCCTACCATTCCCATCCCTGCTACTTGTTTTTCCAATTCCTTTCTTCCCTCTTCTGCCCCACAGGTTAAGTATTCACACCTGTTCAAGAATGAATCCACTCCAAAGCAGGTTCTTGAGAAGGTCCTTGCCACAAGCATTCTGATTCCAGTCAAGGATTTGTTTGCTGTTGATCCAGAGTTCCATGAACAATTGTGGGAATTTACCACAGTTAAGTGAGTTGCTGCTAACCTTGTGCAGATAAACAAACCATCTGGTTGGAATCTGTATGCTGTTGAACAAGAGTTCAGCAATCAAATGTTTAAGAATGAGGAGGGCTCATTGTCATGCATCACACTCTTCCATTGCAATTCATTGAAGCCATGGTAGTTGGTTCTAGCATTTCACTTGCCTGCATGCTGGATTCCAGATCTGAGATCATTGCCATGCCCAAGCAGGTTTGGGAGTGACTTGGAAGTCCAATCTGTTTAGATCATATTATGCACATGTCCTTTGCAAATACAAATACTGATGCTATCCTAGGTGTCATGGAAGCTTGCACTCAACTTTGGTGCTGGTGAGGTTTGCCTCCAGGTCCAAGTTGTTGCCAGGGCCAACTTTGACATATTCCTCAGTTGATGTTTCCATTGTCTTTGAAGTGTGACTATTAACAATTTCTCTGACAGTACACAGAATATCATGCTTCATGATCCAAACATGGGTATTATATATAAACTTCCAATGCACCTGTGGATGGAAGGATGTCCACATTGCAAAAAGAGCATTCACTTCCAGAACCATCAGTCCATCATGGAGATGGGTTTTTAAGTCTCAATGATCCACCTAACAGTTGGGAAGATTCTGATATCTCATCCAACAAATCTTCATCATTTTCTGCACTATCACTCTATGTTTATCCATGTTCTGCTGACTTTTCCTCTTTTTCCTCCATCTTATCAGTCTCTATATCTCTGTCATCTCCTTCATTCACTGTGACTTCACCAGAAGTACCTGTATATTTGAGCCACATTTTGTCTTCACCTTCCTATGATTATCTTTCTTTCTGCCATTCTGCTGTTACTTCTTTGACTTTATCTGCTCTTTGTTCTTGTCTTGATTTTGACATTGTCTATCACATATTGGCTTACAAGCCTGTTGCAAAAAAGGTCTGCTCAGTGATGACTCCTGTCAACAAGGAGTTCCACATCACTTAATGGTTGCCTGATGATCCACTTGCCAGTCTTGTACTGTTGTCTATTTTTTCTCCTGAACTCATTCCTGGTATCCACTTCACCAAAGAGCATGCTGGTGCTTTAGATCTCAACCCTGCAAAGCAGCTTTGGCTGGAAGAGCCCAAGCTTGTGCAATGGATTGTTCATGAACATGAGATGGCCTTTGCTTGGATTGCTATCAAGCAAGGTTGTTTTGATGAGCAGTACTTTCCTCGAAACTTCAACATTACTGATGATGCCAAGTAGTAGTAACAAAAAATCATTGGCAGCAAAATCCAAAAATAACCCAATTGAGAATATATCTGAGATGCTCAGTCACTTGTATAACAGGTTAGTAGAGGGCCTACATACTGCACAAACAGATTGGGTGGAGCAGGAGACTTGCAGATGTGACACAAGGTATATGGACTGCCAGAACACATACAGCTGAAGATGTGGTTAGTGAATAAAGAAGCTGAGGAGGCAGAAAAAGAGCATCAAATGAAAATCTCTTTGTCCAATGAACATACAAGGCAGCTTAAGCTCAAGATCAAGCTGCTGAAGCTGCAGAAAGGGGAATGATGTCTGCATCATTTTTTGTACACTCCAGCTTTTGTTGTAGGTGTTGTACTTTTCTATGTGACAATACTTTTTTCACTGATATGTTTTTTTTGTTTCACTTTGCTGCTATGTTTTTTTTTTTTTTTTTTTTTTTTTTTTTTCTTTTTTTTTTTTTTTTTTTTTTTCCATTTTACTGCTATGTTTTTTTACTTAACACCTATGTTTTTTTTACTTGACTGTTATGTTTTTTTTTTTTACTCTACTACTGTTTTCTTTACTTTACTGTCATGTTGCTGTATGATTTCATCTATACAAATCTATATATCTACTCCATTTCTAAATGTTCAAACAACTGGCCCATGATATGCAACCAGAAGTTTTGACCTGTTGAGAGAGCAAGCCCATCTTTTATCCCAGGTCCTCCATTGTTATTCTGATTTGTTGCTGCTTCCTCTATCTCCATCTTATCCAT
>JBBPUI010000542.1:0-19322 GCA_038094615.1 Heimioporus aff. retisporus
TCAGGCTGCTTACATAATACTAAAATTGCGTTCAGCCACTTGCAAGATTTCAGATTACAGCAAATCCTGCAAAATGTATGTACAGTAGTTACCGTAAATATTTGCAAGAAATCTACTCTGTGGACTCCTCTGCCACGACCCGTGCTTGCTGGCTTCTCATCTGGCGTCCGAGTTTCAAGATTAGCCTGATTGGCACATTTTCTGAGTGCTGACTGTTCAGATGTTCGAAAAGGCCAATTCCCAGATGCCCTCGCACCTCTGGACATAGCAACCAAACAAAGGGGTAGCGGAGACTGAAATGTGCTCAAGCCACTGAACAACGCATTGTCACACCTGCCACTCTATGCTTTTTGGTAGTACGACTGGTACTCGTTGGGTCAGTGCTCACGATCAGGTACTCTGCTATGATACGTTCCCTGGCGCAACCCACCACCTTCTGGTCTGGACCGTGCCGATTGCTGGTGCACTCCACTGTCCTCTGGTACGCCGGTCACTGGCGCACGCCACTGTCCTCTTGCGTCCAACTTGCCGTCCTTGGGCGCACTCCACCGTCCTCTGGCACTCCGCTGTCCTCTGGTACGCCAGTCACTGGCGCACGCCTGCCGTCTTCTCATGTGCTCAACTTGCCATCCCTGTGCGCACTCCACCGTCCTCTGGTACACCGGTCACCGGCGCACGCCGCCGTCTTCTCTACCAAACTTGCCGTCCTTGGGCGCACTCCACCGTCCTCTCATGTCCCCAACTCCCCCGTCCTCTTGTACGTCGGACACTGGCGCACGCCGCTGTCTTCTCGCGTACCCAACTTGCCGTCCTTGGACACACTCCACCGTCCTCTCGCGTCCCCAGCTCCGCCGTCCTTCATTGTCCTCTGGTATGCTAGTCACCGGCGCACACCACCGTCTTCTCATGTACCCAACTCTGCCGTCAGCTCCGCCATGCTGCCACCTTGCCCGACTTGCACTACCGCCCCGACCACCTCTTCCACTTGTCCCCTGTCTTGCCACTTCCTCTTGTTTCACCCGACGACAATGACAACGGTGCAATAGCTGTGATACCATGGTCGCTACGCTGTTGCCATTGTCGCCGCAACCGCCTCGTCCCCCTGTTCTCACCACCTCGACCACTGCTTCTCTTGCCACCCCCCCTTGTCTCGCCCGACAACAATGGTACCGGCGTGACAACCGTGATAACGCGGTCGTTGCGGTGCCGTCATTGTCGCCGCCACCGGCACTCCGCCTTGCCATGCTTTTTTCCTTCCCTTTTGTCCCACCTGACAACAACGACAAAGGGTGCGACAACTATGATAGCGCGGTCATCGCGTTTGTTGTAGGGAGTTGGTTGTCACGGCAGTGCTGGTCCCACATCGCATGGTAGGCGCGGCATTCGGTGTGTTGGGTGGGATGATTTTACCCCCAGTCCTAGGGGTGCAGGTGTGGATGTATCCGTGGGTACGGATCAGCACTGCCGCCCGGGGTTGCCTAGACCTTACCCTGTTGTGACCAGCAAGTCTGTGCTGCGATGGCCCTGCTACCATTACAGCAACGAGGGCGATGGTGCTGTGATGACAGTGCTGCGACTGACATGATGGTGGGTGTGGGCGCCGCGAAGGTTCTACCATCACCACCACCACAAGGGCTCACCCACCGCTCAACAACAATGACAGGTGAGGGAGCTATGATCAACCACACCGCCAACTCACGGCGCGTGTTTCGGCGCCGCGACGGCTCTGCCACCATGAGGGGAACGGTACCACTATTGACATGAGAGCGGGTGTGGGTGCTGCGACAGCCCTGCCACTGCCACCACAAGTTGCAGATTGCAAGTTTGCCCAGATTATTGACAGAGCATGTGAGTGCTGTGGCACCTTCCATGGCCAATAAGTGCAGGATTCTTTGGCAGGATGTGAGGTCAATCCACATGATGGCTGGGCTTTGATTGTGGTATCATCTGACACTAAGGAGTAGGCTTGTAAATCTTGCTCACTTGCAGATGCACTGATTTCTATTCACTGGACAGTGTGAGATGAGATAGCTAATTGTATCCTTGGCAATAAACCTAGATAACAGCTTGATTAGATTGTGACACTGCTCTGTTTCTACTGTTGTGTCTGCATTGATTGTTCTTTGTTCCTACTGTGTGTGACTGTAAGTGGACTGTTTGGACTGTGGACAGACTGGACAGGTGATCAGGTCTGTACACATAAATAACATGTCTGTCAACAGTCTGTACAGACATTACAGTAGAGGTGGCATATTGCTGATGACTGGTGCATGGGTGTTTGGTAACATCTCACAGCCTTTTGAACACTAACATACTGCCTTTGTTGTTCTGAGTAATGACATTGACCTGGTTGACTGGTATCATAAGTGGCTGCATGGCAAACACTTATAAACCTTGTCTAACAATGATAAACTTTGACAATGTAACCCCAATAAGATAACAAATGCTAATTAGGTCATAATGGCATATCAGAAGATGTTATAATTTTGTCTCTTGCAAATATTTGACCTGCCCATAAGGATCTTGTAGACCCTCATAAGGGCTTACAAATTATTGGTAACAAGCATCAGGAAAACTCAAGTGCCCCTTTTAATATCAGGGACCTGAACTTTTCCTGACGGTGTCGCGTCGAACCTCATCCCATTCCAAAGCAATTTTCTGAAGGACTTTCGGGGTAAGGCCAACATCGTTCAGGTTTCGAGATAGCCTTGAGGACGAAATCTCAATATCGTGTCCGACAGCAAGCCATGTGCAGACCTCGTCAAGAAAGAGGCCAGAGTCTTCAGAGTAGAGTTGGTTGATAGCGCTGGGGATTCCCCGAGTGATCCTCTGTGTGCGCCCAACCAGAGGAGACGGTGATTTGCTGACATTCCCATGTTCTTCAACGATGTTCTTCCATCGATAACAGCTGATTTTTGAGACTCCTAGAAGCTCGCAAACTTCTTCTGCATCCAAGCCATGGTTCCAGAGGCAGAGCCATCTCCCTGAGGTCGTCACTGATCTTCCGGTTGACCATCGTAGACGTGTACGTGTGGGCCCGTTGCTCCAAGATGCGATACACAATTCACTTCCTTTTTCGTCACATTGTCGCGCCTCGGATATCTCACGTAATTCTCATTACTTTCGCACACTGCTGTAATAACAGTATGTTAGTAAAGTGTTTATAACAGCTGTGAAAAAATGGTTCATTCGCCCCCCAATTATTCACAATTGTGAAAAAGTATGCATGATTTTTCAACGGAACCCTAATCTGGGCCGGTGAGTTTCGCCTGCAGTCACTGTCTGACGATTTTCATACCTGTCTTCCAGCCGGTCATACCAACAGCCAGTTTGGACCCGGATTCGGGACCGGCGAAAGCGTTGTCACCGACCTCGTCCTACAATGGCGACTCAATGTACGTTTCATCCCCATGCTCGCGATAACGCTGACCAACGCTCGTATTGGTAGATTAACACGATCCCCGTAAGTCTCTTTCGTGAGATATGACATGGATTTCGCAACTGAGTGGTGGAAAAGGTCGTGGTCGCTTCCACAGCATCGATCGTCCTCTTTGTCATTGCAATTTATGTGGCCGGCGTCGCGCCCTTGGATTCGTCTGCGATATCCGAGTTGGGCGTATTGCAAACACTGTGGTTAGAGGCTCACTCGGAGGTGCTGCACGAACGGATGCTACAAATAGAGGAACCGACGATAGATGACTTGCGGATGGCAGGAATGTTTCACATATGTGTTGCGGACGAGGTGCGGGATGTGCTTGAGAAGCACGACGACGGGTTCAATGGAGAGGAATTAGAATTAATTGATGCATAACTTTGTTCATCATCGACAAGTATGCCAGCCAGGAAGCCTCCTTCTCCAACAATATTACTCTTGGCCTGCTTGTACAGCGTGAGACGACCAGTCACAACAAGACAACAATTTCTCGCTTCACATGTTGTGTGGTACATCGGTACAAGATGCAGGTTCATGAGACTGTCACGAGCATTCAAAAGCATGAAGGTTATTGTGATGTCATTCGTTTGAGCACATATTTCACATATCATACACTAAAAGTCGCTACAGTAATGTTAAAAGCACAAACATGGTTAAGAGCTTGCATCCAACTCCCGCGGGTGGACGAATTAGAAGAGAACCCGCAATGCGGAGACGATCACATCCGAGCGCCCGATGTGGCAGGCGTACCACGCGTGCGTTTCGAACCCGGCTCTGGCGTTGGGCTCCCCGCACGCTTCGTGCCCCTCGAAAGACTTTTCCCACTGTCCCAAGCGGTTTGTATCGCGGCGCGTTGGTTGGCCTTAATCTTTTGCCTAAGATATGTCTCGTCGGATCCAATCGGAAGGGTCGGATCCGCCTTGTCATCCACCGGCCAGACTTTCCCGTCAAGCGCTTTGGTCATCACCTCGGTGAAGAATGACGCAGATTGTAATTGTTGCATCCGGTCATCGTAGCGAGAAATGTCCAGTGCGAGGTGAGCAATGCGCTTGTCATGTTCATTTTCTGGGATACTGATCTTGATGCGGTCAGCCGCGGTGGGGGGTCTGCCGTGGTAGAGTGAGATAAATGGTGTGCCGAGCTCTTCTAAAATCCCCGAGAGTGGCGTGGGCTTTCGAGGCTGGAAGCTCGTTGAGGGATAAAGACCTGAACCCAACCTCTGCCTCTTCATGTCTCCTCCTTCCTCAAACATGCCCGGCTCCACGACATGCTCGTCAAACATGAGCATATCGTTTTGACGATGTGCAGGTCTGTAAGAATCGACCGCAGGAACATAGCGCAAAGTTGTCCAACCGAGGACGTGCAAAAACGACTCCAGATCGTGTGTGTACTCGTGCCGCTTCCCGGGGTTCTTCAATAGATCGGCAGACATGAATTGCCATGTTCCCTGTTGGCTACGGTGATCAGTACCTCGTAGAGTAACATAGTACTGAATGACTCACCGTACGATCAGGTCGCCTATTTCCAATCTCGTCCACGTACTTGGCCATCTCCCAGTCAATTAACAAGCCTCGACCTTCATCCGTCAGTATAATGTTCCCAGCACTAATGTCACGATGCAAGATCTTCGCGACTTCGTATGCGTGGGAATGAGCTTCATAGCTCGATGTCAGCGAACGTTTCACACACGGTCAAGATCTAAACGCACCCTTCAACGCATCCAACACCGCGGTGACCAGCTCTTTCGTGCAATCAAACTTGACCAATGTACGTCCTACTATCCCATGAATGAGTCGGTAGTGGTGATACCGGGTTATCCTTGGCTTCACACATAGCCACGGCGCATTCACAAAATTCTGTGTCTTCGTCTCACCCCCAATAATATCGCCACCGGCGACATGTTCCGGGATGTTCGGCGTCTTCTTTTCATGCAGAATTTTATAGATCGCGTCTTCAGGCATGTCGTTGACGTTCGGCCGATGCGTGAGAAACCTCCAGGTGTCCTTCAAGTATATGAGAGTTTCTTTACCCCACGGATCGTCTTTGTTCTGCATCGAGTCATCTGGATTGTCGGCCGAATCCACGTCCCGGGCACAAGAAGGTTCAGAGGCGGAACGCTCTTCTTCGTGATCCTGTTTGGACGGAATCCATACAAGAGGTGAACTGCGAGTCCGCCGACTGATGATGGACCGATTGTAGGACGGGAGCCTGGGACCATAGGCGTAGCCTTTCTCGCTCAAGCTGGGTACAGAGTATTTGTAAAGGGGTACGCCGTTCTCGAGGTTCAATTTTCGTCTGATCCTTGCATCAACCTCGGCTAGGAGGTTGGCCAGTGTGATCGATGTGTCGTGGCCACGATCCCGTGCAGAAAGGTGATTGAATCGCCACAGGAACTCGGCCATCAATTTGGGACTCTGTCGATAGTTGAAGGCGGCCGTGACGATCGTGCCGGAAGTGTCCCATCGGAGAAACCGCGCGCGATCCCCTTCAATCAGAATCGAAAATGAAAAGTGCCGGAATTGCAAGCTGTCCATGGCACCCGCGTAGTGAGTCAGTTGACCACGGGAATCGATCCCGTCGACAGTGTCTGGCACGAAATAGTCATCATCGAGTGCAGACCGACGTGCTTCTTCCGAGTCCAACGGGTCGGGATCCCGGAATGCTACGCCATCGGACCTCCTTTTGAACTCTATCCAGAGTTCCATGCGCGAAAAGTTCGTCCTACTTGGAGCTTGTGCACCTTCGACACGATTGTAAATTGAGATGTCCGTCTTCAGGTTCACGTCGTTCTCCGTGTCTGGCTTCGCGCTCGTGTTAACCGCGCTGAGGTGTGGCATCCATTCTCGGATAGCGCTGATCTGAAAGCGAACATTATTCGTGTAAGACAAGAGATGAGGCAATACTCACGAATGGATCGTAGCGTGCGCTCTCCAGGCCGTTTGTGGGGACGTTCCCGAACGGGTCCTGTGGAATGTCTGGCAAGGGATGTTCTGCGGGATGCAGGAATTCTTTCATGAATTCATCGACAGGCATTGGACCGACCCAGTGACCATGCATCTCCTTTCCTAGGAACTTTCGAACTTCGTTGTAATCTCGAGCTTCGGAGGTGTAAACTATGTCTGGACCCAACTTCTTTTTTGCCGGGGTAGAATCTGTGGAAAAATCACGTCGTGAAGTGGTTTGTTCTGGCTGAACAAGGCTGGAGTGAGTATTGGGCATGTCGACAAGTTTCAAATGGTGGATCAGACTTACGGGTTAACAACGCAGGCTGGCGGGGTATTTATGGCCACGGATCAGGCTGTGTAAACTGTGGACTAATCAGTCCGAAGAGAGAACTCATTGATGTACCAACCTGGACGCGATTTTGTGTGTGGACAGCTACACAAGTCTGAAAGGATGTCAGTGTCCGCGAATTCACGCGACTTGGTCAGGTGACCGTCAATACTTTCCATTTATGGTAATATAACTTTTCGTCCAAGACTCCACACTCACAACGTCAGGCGTACGTTGTGTGGTGCCATATTGTTGACCTTCCGTGTGTTCAGAGTGCGCGCGATAGTCTGTTGGTACTATTTTTAGCAGACGCAACGAAGTTTTGCAGTGATGATGGCGCCGGAGCTCCTTTCACAACCCACGACTCACGAAGGGCGATGGCATTTCGTTCCAGATTCCGTTCAACATCCTCTCACGAGAAAGCAGCGCGAAACTGCGAGTCCGAGTCGGCCAATCCGAACTCGGACCGCACCTCCATTTCGCACAAGCATTTGTTTTGGAAGGACATCTGCCCGGTGCCTGTCTTTTGTCACAATTGCTGGAGTTCTACGTTTTAGCGCGTATGCGTTACGTACAACACAGCTCAACTCCAGGCTGACCACGTGGCGTTCTCCTGGGACAGCAGAGGCAATCCCACGAAAGTGACAATGAACGTACACCCATTTTGATTCACCCGCCCCGGCCATTGAAAGGTTTCGTACTCGGATGACACGGGATGACCACGCCGACGAACCACATGCGCCGACGGTGATAGCTTCGCTCGCACTGTCCACAGTAGCAACGGAACAACGACTTGCGCGCGAACATCTTCAAAAGCTACATTTCAAGGGTCATGGATTGCCCATCAGACACTTCTAAACTGTGGGCGTCGACCACCGTCATTTCATCACCCCGGCCTGCGCGATCCGCCCCTTCCGAGTCGCTTACTCGCTCAAAAAAAACTTGGCGAAGGTGTGTTTTCTGATGTATTGGGTCCACCCCCAAGTTGAAATGCTGGCAGGGAACCTCTGGGATCTCGCATGATCATCTGCCCCGTCTGGCATAAGGCATCTTTGGCTGTGCTATTGGTTGCACTTTGCACGTATGGGTAGGTTTCTGCCTCGGGATGACACGTAACAGTGTCGTTACAGATGGAGACAAACGTAGAGCGTGGTGCTGCCAACTCACCATCGCTGACGTACTTTAGTGGTCTCGAGGACATCATCTCACGGTTATTCTTCAACAAGTTTGTGATCCTGTAAGACAAAAAATGGTCACTTGGTTTCTCTCGAGTCCATCTTTGGTTCACTCCTCTGTAGTGTGGATGCGAGCACCTCTTGCGGTCATCATCCCCACCTTATCAGCATGATTGGAGCCCTCATCTCTAACATTGAGGCAACTCGTTCGTCATGCCAATGGAGATGACGACCAGAAGGTATTGA
The DNA here is from genome assembly GCA_038094615.1 of Heimioporus aff. retisporus. Classification (NCBI taxonomy): domain Eukaryota; kingdom Fungi; phylum Basidiomycota; class Agaricomycetes; order Boletales; family Boletaceae; genus Heimioporus; species Heimioporus aff. retisporus. Next base: position 8,128 of record JBBPUI010000542.1, read on the forward strand.
GGCAGTGGAAAGATCCGATCAATTCGGGCGGCCCAATGGCAGTTGTTCCGAGTCAAATCGGCTCGGATGGAGCACGTTCAAGTTAAACCAAATAACTCGACCGCTCATTTCGGGATAGTGCCCGTCGAGCGAGCCATTCCATTGCTTTTTGACGCCATTTTTCGCCGTTCTTAAGGACCGGACCTAAGAGTACGCAACTGTCAAATTTTGTCGCTTCAAGTCCACACTCGGATTGTGAGCGTCCAACAACATCCAAGTGATCCATATCTGACTTTGAGTGCACCCAAAGGATTCGCTCTCAAAGAATCCTCCACCTCAATACGCGTCCAAGCCGTGTCAATTCATAGAATCCGTGATTGCACAATATTCAGAGACACTTGAACCGTGTTATCAACGACGCTGGATGCGTGTTGAAAAACTCTAGTAATGTCCATAAATTACACGAAGGGCAAGATGAGTATAGATTTGCTCGAGGTGTATTATCTCGCTGGCTTGCGCAGTGGCTTGCGAGCACCAATAGCGTCGAGTAGCATCTGCAGCAGCTGTGGAGTGGCGATGAGCTGGTAGTCTTGCACAGAGCATTATCGCGTCGGAGTTCAAGAAATTGACTGTTGTGGCGCCGGTAGATCAGGCCTCAGGTTCCGTCGGTCCGAAGAAACCTGAAACGAACCGTGTCGAATTTTTCGGCGTATTGATACATGACAGGTCGTGCAGAGGTTTTGCCCCGTTCTTCCACATACCCACTCAGACTCAGTGAGCCAAGGCAGAACCCTACCATGCCACTTATTACTGTAGCACGGGCGGTTCTTCATGGCAGACAGCGTCGTGAGTTTCTCGAGCTCCTCGGGAAGTGGGCTCACTTGAATGTTTCTCCATAGGGCTGGACTCGGGTATTGATCCGCAAAAGCCCTTGCGGCATGTATGATGATTCGCGACGCGGAACAGTGGCAGGTGAAGTGCCATTCTCGGGTATTTATACTGGACCTTCGCTTCCTAAAAGATGTCGGGTTACTGGCAGGGACTAACATCAGCTTGGTTCTCGTCACATCTCCTCGCCCACTATCATGTCCTCCGAAGAAGAGAAGGATATTGCCTATGCTAATATTCAGTCTGTCGAGGACCAAGCCCCACTCCCCGGGCTTCATACGTCCCTTCATCGCAAGCTTAAGAATCGACATGTTGCCATGATAAGGTATTCATGCCTCTTAATAGTCCCCTCCACTTTACTACAACATTTATCTAGTATCGGTGGCGTCATTGGTACCGGCCTCTTCCTTGGAACTGCGACATCCCTTATGAATGGTGGCCCTCTTGGGCTTCTCTTGGGTTATATTTTTGTAGCGACCTTGTGCGTGACAACTATGGTAACTCTTCATCTCTATCTATTTCAAATACACATTCCCTGATATTTGTTCTCACAGCTTTCTCTGGGCGAGATGGCCGCACTTTTACCGCTTCCAGGTGGTTTCATCAAACTCGCTGAGCGCTTCGTTGATCCTGCCTTTGCTTTCGCAACTGGTTGGAATTATTGGTATGGAGCTACGGTCTGTGTGTTTGACTTTGATCTTAGCGCTCTCGCTTACTTTCCGTAGATCACTTTACCTGGTCCGTTCGGTCGAGTATAACGGATCAGTTACTGATGTTCTTATAGCCGAATTATCCGCCGCGGCGACTCTCATCAGTTTCTGGGACAACACCACCAATCCTGCCATTTTCATTACCATGTGCTTGGTTGTCGTTATTGGGATTAATGCTCTTGGCGTTGGTAATTATCTTATCCATAATTTACTGTTTTTTCTTCTCTCATGACAATTTACAACAGGTGCATACGGGGAGGCCGAGTTTTGGTTTAGGTAGTTCTGAGTGCCTGGTTTACACCGATTCTCAACGGCTAATATGCATATATTCAGCTCCATCAAGGTCCTTACAATAGTAGGCCTGATCATTCTTGGCATTATTGTCGATTTAGGGGGTGGTCCAAACCACGATCGCATCGGTTTTCGGTACTGGAAGAACCCGGGTCCGTTCACAAATTACTATGGATTTACCGGTGCAAAGGGCCACTTTCTTGGAACCTGCGCGGTTCTCAATCAGGCAGCTTTCTCATTCCTTGGTACCGAAGTGGTAGCAGTAAGTGTTTTTTTGTTTCAATATACCCCTTTTGTTCCCATTCAACTTATCATCAGATAGCTGCTGCGGAAACCAAAAACCCGCGACGAAATCTCCCAAAGGCAATCAAGAGGGTCTACGTTCGTATTTTGATGTTCTACATCGGAGGCGTGTTCGTTATCGGTTTACTCGTCCCTTCTAATAACAATTTACTCAATCTAAACTCCAACAATGCCTCCGCGTCGCCGTTCGTCATCGCTTTCAACGAGGCCGGCATCAAAGTCCTGCCTTCAGTATGTCGGGAGATTGTGTTCTGACGTGTTTTTTCACGAAACAACACGTAGATCATAAATGCTGCAATTCTAACCTCGGCCTGGTCTGCTGCTTCAAGTGACCTCTATATCGCTTCACGTGCTCTATGTATGCATGCATGATAGTTGCAGCCACCGTGTTAACATGCCCTCCTTAGATGGTCTTGCTGGCTCCAAGAGCGCCCCCAAATTCTTCCTTCGCACAACACGCTCCGGGCTGCCCTACGTCACCGTGGGGATCTGCGCATGCTTTGCGTTCCTCGCGTACATGACAATCAGCACCAGTTCCGGCGTCGTTTTTACATGGCTCGCCAATATGACCGCCACCTCGGGTTTGCTTAGTTGGTTGAGCATCGGGTTGACCTACCTCAGGTTCTACGAGGGGATGAAAGCACAGGGCATCGACAGAGCCAAGCTTCCGTTTGCATCTCGCTTACAACCGTTTGCGGCGTGGTATTCTGTCTGTGGAACCGTCCTCATGCTGATTGTGCGTCTTCGTCTTCTCACTCGTTGATTCTTCTTCTCCCCCATGAGGTCCTGAATTCCGAGCAGTTCAGTGGATGGCCCGTTTTTCTCAAGGGCAACTGGTCCACGTCGACTTTTGTCACCCACTACTTTCCGATCATGTTTTTCCCGGTGCTCTACGCCATCGCGAGGATCTTCATGCGGGTACGCCCCCGCAAGGCGCACGAAATGGACTTCGTCGCTGGCGTGGCCGAAGTGGACGCGATAACGTACGTGTCTGCTCCTCCGCCGCCACCGTTTCTTTTCTCGCTCTCCTTTGTTGTTTTATATTACTAAGAGATAATGTTCAAACATAGACATGAGGATCCTCAGCCGAGGAACAAGCTGGAGGCGTTTTGGATGTGGCTTGTACGTACGTTCCAGGACCAATCTTACCTGCGACGCTTACGTTTCGATCCTATCCCTTACCTTTGCTGTTTGGCGCCAAGATGTAATCTCAGGCGTATTGGTCATCACTAGCAGGAAACCATTAGAGACGCCGAGTCACGGAGACCAATATTGCCATGTAAAGTTAAAAACATGTCGTAAAACTGCTTGGTACATTGAAGATTACTTACACTGTAGAATGCCTGTAGACAAGTGCTCGATAATGATCCGATGGTCAGGACATCATTAACATTGCTAAATGCGATAGTAACGCTGTGTTCCGGATGTTTCCATAGCATAACAATCAGAGCAATTGCAGGATCAAGAGGCTGGCGTAAAGAGTATTGCCCCAATAGTGTAATGCAAGCGGAATTCAAGATTTTTGGGCATTGATAGTCCCTGATGCACACATACTCGACAGACCACTGGTGGTCTTTGAAGGGCGTAGAGGCATAATGTAGCTCGGAGCAATGGGATTCGGGACTGGAGGCATACTATTTATCCATTTAACCTGTTGGTTTCCTTCACTAATGTCAAACAGCAACAACCTCACCTCGAAGAAAAACACATATCACCTTGCAAGCCCTCACAAATCCTGTACCAGCGCTCAGTCGTGAGGTCGGCCATGCAATGGTATCCACTGGTTTGGTGATAATCGGTGATTGTAACTACATCGCCGTCACGATGGGAATGTCAACGGGGTCAGTCGGAATTCGAACTTTCCGATCAACACCGCACGAACTTCATCGTCCAAGTCCCTGATGGTTGTATTCATTGTTACGACCAGGGTTCGCGTTTCGGATCCAGGCGGGTTCATGACCAGATTTTTCCCAGTGAGTCCTCGATTCGCGCTGGAGTGTGTCTCCCGTTCGTCCAGTCAATGTCATCTTTCGATCGCTCGCCTCTGGATCCATTTGTCACCTGCGAATGACAAGGACCCAATGCCGACATCGTGAAGCTGTGCTGGAGATCGGCCTGTTTATTAGACACCTCGTTAACCTTAACTCATACACTTTCACCATGGCCCTGATCTGTGCGAAGAGGGATGTTTGGGCTGTTCCCAAGCCCCTACTTGCCCACCTGCCGGGCGCCCCTCTCCGAGGATTGGAGCCAGACTGGGGTGAGCCTGTGTTGTGAGGGTAGAGGTGGGTAAAGTAAGTGGGAGGTGTGGTTCCGAGCCCGTGAAAGCGCTCATGAGGGGGCTGCCGTTGACCCTGGCTGCTCAACCTCCCGAGATCGTTTGGGGTGCCAGCTTTCGATCTTAAGCCTTATCGAGGGAGTTGGCCAATCCACGTAATGGCTCACAACAGCAAAGGTACAACCCAAGATAGATAGATCAGTTGTGATACATGTAACACGAGAAGGAAGGAGGGACGCCTCCTGTTCAGCGGAGCCAAAATACCAGGTGTGCGAGGGCCAGGCACAAGTGGCACTATCGCTCTTTGCCTCACTGTCGCCGAATTGTAGAGACGCATGACTGACCATTACTATGCCCCTCCCCTAGTTACACCCGGTGGCCAATATAGTATTCAAGAACCGCCTCTTGGTTTGTCACACCCCCGTGACAGAGTCACCCATCGTCTCGTAACGGGAGGCTCATCAAACCTGTTTTTCTCCCGGCACGAGCCCACATGCGATTGCGCAGTTGGGACTGATAGTACCTGGTCATCCACCATGTGAGGCATCATTCACTGCGCCCAGGCGCAGGAACACCGCCTGGATCCGGTCGTTGTTCCATGTATCGTGATGTATGCCATCCGCCATCTTTGTACGGTCGTCGTTGTCTACTGCGGCATACGCGCTAATCAAAAGACCGTATTGATCAGCTCCTCCCATCCATACACGCTCAATCGTCGTGTTCGCTCGATTCGTATAAGGAAAGGGATATCTTGCTGATTCTTGTAAGGCCCAACGAGCGGCATGTTCACACTGCAGTTAATGCCCTCATTCGAATAGCGCCTCTCTGGAGAGCCCCGAGGTAACTCATCTCGGGATGGGAACAAGATGACGAGGTATTCGTCGGGCACACCACAAGTCAGCTGCTGGCACCATACTCATTATCAATTATGATTTCAACGATACCCCAGGCTTCTCGAACCAGAGCAAGGGACCCATCGAGAAGGAACGCTCTGCAGGAGTCTGCTTTTCAGGTCGCTCCTTACAGACGCTACCTTGAGTGTCTCTCTCTTGTATCCACCTTGCTGTGTCGTTGGACAGAACACTCTGGCCTGCCCACCCGCACCTTGTTCTATCTCAGTTACTCTCCCTGTGGTATGTTTGTCTCTCGTTTAGTACTTGTCTCTTTGCCTGTTCTCATTTGTAACAAGGACACTGCTATTTGGGGAGATGGGCGATGAATTGAAGGAATTTGTGCGATGGTAGGGAAGGGTCCATCTGATGGGTTCGCTCCGCCCAAGGTGATTCTAGAAAGATTGTGTTACATAGATATTTTTAACCGCATCGGTTTTGTGACAATCAAGGCAGCAATGCTGGATAAAAGGGGAGGTAGACCGCCTGCGTCAGTCTGAATTCCCACACTCTTCACCTTATGCCGCCACTCTCGTCGACTGATGTGTCGATTAACTCAAAGACCATCAATGGCCAACCCAGATGCCATCGAACTTCACTTTATGCAATTCACTATTGGTGTTACATCCTTCATGGCCTTTTCTTGACGCTTCACATCGTTCTACTCGCCATGCTGTGGAAGCACCCGGAACACGGTGTCATCATCGCATTCGACACTAATATCCTGACTAAGGGACTAAGTGCTTTTTTACAGGCATGCTATACTGTAAGTGATAGTCATAGGGTGCTAAGCCAGCTCCTCAGCTTGTTTCAGCTCTATACTGGGCTGCTGGTCTTTGTGACCCAACGACTTGCATTGGCCAACCTCCTCTCTCACCAGCAGAAGCTAACTGCTATCCATGACATTTCTGGAGCCTGGGCTGGTCTTGGGGCTGTGACTACTACCTTATGGCAGCAAACGAAAATTTTGGCAGCTGCCAGGATGACACTCTTAGTCTTTCTCTACCTCACTTGCATCACTGTCCTGCATGTGGCATCACCAACAGTGATGGGATTGCAGCCATATAATGTGACAGCCACAGCATTGGCTTCATCAAATTCATCATGGCCTGACTCTTCTGTGAAGCTAACAGATACCAACATGAATGTGATAGTTCCACTGACCCATATCATGCCAAACCTGTCTGCCATGTCAATTGATGGTTTAATAAACAGCACAGTTTATGACACTCTTCTGACAACACCTCAAATGGTCAGTGCATCTGTGAATGCAAGTACCATACAGGCAAACTGTGGGCTTCTTCCAAATATCACTGTGCTTGGTCCAGGTCCAGAGGCATTTTATTCTGTCAACATTAGTGCTGAGATGAGTGGAGTTGGTGAAATAGTCATAGGTGTAGACCTTAACTCAGGTAAGGGCATGATTAATTTTCCACATTTTCTGCATGACCTGACTAATGTCTTTGCATTGGACAATGCCAGTGGATTCCCCATCTCTGTACTTATACAATTTTGAGGTTAGTCAAAGTTGTAAAAGCTCTTTTCAATGCTGATCTATAGTATAAAGTGCCAGCAATGCCAGGGGAAATCTGTGGGGGTTTACTTGGCATATGCACCATTAATACAACCAGACAACCTTAATGGGAGCAATGTCAATTTTTCTGTGAATTTGGGTCCTGGTCAGTTATGATGCTCAATCCTTGTATCTCAATGTACCAACATCTCATGTTACTTTCTGCAGATCAATTTCATCCCATGCCAGCATATCTAGTAGCTTGCTCACTTACAGTCTCAAACCACATGTATAGCATGCCAATTGAAAATGGAAAGCTTGTACCTGAAGTGAGCCAGTTGGCCACATCACCCCAGGCATGGTCATTTTGGACTGCCCCAGATGATGATACTGGTGCACAACTCAATGCAATGGTAGGTTCTCCTTCCTGTTTAAATAAGATATGGTTAGATTGGTGAAATGTCAACAATTACAGGTTTCCTTGGCAATGAATGGAGGAGGTTGTACAAATGGGATTTGTACTACCAAAGTGCCAGGTGCTGAGTGTGTTTCATATATTATTGAAACAAATAGTTCACTCATGTATGCATATTGCACCAGGTTCTATCTACTAGATACTACCCTCAATTCCACCAATGCATCCATAGTAACACCATATCAACTTGAAAATGCCCATTCACAGTTAGCTGCACAGATGATATGGATGGGTATGTCATGTTGAAACTGAATTGTTTGTAACAATGGTTCACTCAGTGTCTGTCTTCATAGCTGGACAGCTAAGTGAAGAAAATGGTGGCTTTACACAACCTGCTAGTGTCATGGAGGTCACAGAGATGGTACTCAAGTGGAGATTAAATGTCAGTGTTCTGTTCTGAATTATCTAAAGTGGCCTCACTTCAGACTCTTCTTTTCATCATACAGGTCAACATGATTCCTGTAATTCTTTTCTTGCTTGATGGTGTATGATTCTCATAAAGGTTATTTTTGAAATAGGTCATTTCAACATTCAGTGCATCACTTATCCTGTTGATCACTGCTTGGCTCATACTGGGTACTCCATCAAGAGATACATGCAATCATCCCTATATTGAAGGTACAACAATATTGGAGTTGTTGTGGACTGGAGCTTGCATTAGTACCCTCCGAATACCCATGCAGGGAATTGATAACCCATCTTTGGAAGTGCTACGATCTTGGGGGATGCTTGATTTCTATCTTACAAAGGATCAGGGAGTCAAAGGGCTGACAAGGGCCGAAGAAGCACCTCTGCTGAATTCTCAAACTGACAGTATTGCACTTGAAGATGGATTTCAAAGTGAGATACAGATGTCTTGCTTCTTGTATTGTGCAAATAGCCTCATTTGTTTATTCATATTAGGGTTTCAGGTTTCTGAACAAAAAAACTCTACACATAAGCAAAACCATGCATTTTTACTATCTGAACATCATCTGTGCTATGTGATGCACACCATCTTCATTATTCTACATGTTGTACTTCTATTGATGCTCATGCACCATCCAGAGCATCATGTAGTTGTTCAGTCAATCAATGATGTATCTACTACAGCATTGGCAGAATCATTACAGCTTTTCTATGTGGTGAGCCTCATGTTTTCTATCTGGAGTGTCATCCAGAGATGCTGACCACTCAACTATAAGCTTTACACACTCATATTGGTATTCCTCACTCAACAGTCAGCAATCTCTAGGGTTATCACACGGAAACACACGCTAACATGCATTCACGATCTCTCGCAAGCATGGTCAAACTTTGGATCCTCACTAGTTGCACTCTGGAAGCAAACCAAGGTTGCTGCATCATTTTGCATGACGCTTTCAATTACGTTCTACTTTCTCTGCATATCTATTCTGCACATCACCTCGACGACCGTGGTCCAGTTTGAGTCTTTTTCGAGCAGCACAAACAACACTGCAGGCTCATTACTGGGCTGGTCACTTCAGTTTGAAAACACAACGTACAATTGGGATTTTCTCTCTTTGCTTGTTCCACTCGACCAACTGCCGGGTCTTGCTACGAATGGACTGGCGGGGAATATTGTTTATGACACACCCTCTGTGAATGGCACCTCCACATATGCAACCGTCAACTCGACCACCATCTGCGCTAATTGTGGTCTAATTACTGGTTTGAATCTGAACGGCACATCGACCGATGGGTACACTGACTACAATTCTACCACGGCCACGATGCCAGATAATATGGGAGTTGTACTGGTAGATGTTCCAACTCTGATGTGTGAGTCATTTTTAAATGTATGGCTCGTGCCCAGAAAAGTTGACATCCGTACAGGGAAAGACATGGTCGTCTCTTTGACGGCCGTCGGTAATAACAATTGTCCTAACTGCAGCAACTACTTGTTTTACGCAGTTACAACCGATCTTGATATTGATGATTCAGCCTTGAGTGGGAATATCAGCACTTCCACAAATTGGACATACACACTTCCCGGTGGGTTTTGTCATTATCTAACTCAGTTGTATTGTCTAACATGAATCCAGGAGGGACAACTATGGTGTCACACACAACCATATATATTGTGGCATGTTCGCTCAATGCAACGACGATCTCCGATATTTTATTTGTACAAAACAGTTCACTTGCAAGCAGTAACCAGCCCCCATTGACGACACCCTCGCAACCATGGTCGCTATGGTCGCCTAGCGGTATGCCAACACTTGGGTATACGGTATGCTGCCATATATATGACGATTGAGAGCCTGAGTCAGGGAAGCTCAACTCCCTCAACAGGTATCAGTGCTTCTAACGTCGTCCCCTAATTACGATGCAGCAGGAACGATCGCCGATATGTATGTTAATCCCATTGTTCATGCTGCTGCTCACTCTTACTGCTCTCGATGCTGTCAAAGATATATGATGTCCCTTCTCGGAATAAATGCGTCTGCCAATGCAGTTTTGTCTGCTAACGAGTCTAGTGCCAACCCGTCAGTGAAACTCAGTCTCGCTCAATTTGAGGATGCTGTTTCCAAGGTAGCTGCACAATATGTCTGGGCTGGTGAGTTTGCCTGTGGCCGCCATCCAGTGATTTTTACGCCTGCTTCTAGCCGGTCATACCAATGGCCAGTTTGGACCTGAATACGGGTCCGGTGAGAGTATCGTCAACGACCCTGTCCCCTTATGGCGACTAAATGTGCGTTTCATCCTTATGCCTATGATCACGCTGAGCGACATTTGCATTGCTAGATCAACACGATCCCTGTAAGTGTCAGATGTTAGATATGACACTCCTTTCATGACTTACTGGCGGCAAAGGCTGTGGTCACTTCCACAGCGTCGGTCATCCTATTTCTGCTTGCTATTTACATGATCGGTGTCGCACCGTCGGAGCCCTCTGCAATATCCGAGCTGGGGGTATTGCAAACGTTGTGGTTGGAAGCCCACTCAAGCGTGCTACACGAACGAATGCTGCAAGTGGAAGACCCGACGATAGACAATTTGCGAGTTGCAGGAATGTTTTACATATGTGTTGCGGATGAGGTGCGGGATGTGCTTGAAAAGCAGAATGGCGGGTTAGACGAGGAGTCAGTTGATGGATGACTCTAAATTTGTTTTAGACATTGACCCCAGTATGTTGGCCACGTAGCCCCTTTTATTCCGAGAATATTACAATACTACTTGTTCGAGTGGCTAACTTAGAGAGATCCCACGACGTTTGATTTTGCTGTGGGGACCACATGGCAGCGAATAAATGCCGACGGGGGTCACGAAGAGGCTCTTTCTGCTTTGCGTATCTATGCGAGTGTACCTGGTCCACGCGCCTATCACACTGCAACCATTGAACCGCGCTGAAGTCGCACCTAGCACTGCACGCCACTAATCCCAATTTTCCTTTATCCCTGATGTGGTTGAGGCTTGCGCTTGGTCCTTGTTAAATTGGCATGATGAGCTCCTGTAAGGACAAAAGACTTCTCTCTCTCATCAAATACAGCCTTGGAAATGTATGGGCGCTTCGTGGAGATTCTCTTTCACCTTACAAGACTAAGTTGAGTATTCGGTAAGATAATCGGAGTTTGAATATGTGCCGCCGAATATTGTCTAGTATGTATCGTCCCAATAGTATGCAATCACTGATTGCTGGCATGTCTTCGACTGGTGCATACTGCCACTACCAAGATTGAACTGCGTTTCGGATGTTGATTCTGATCGTTGAACTAGATCCTTCGACAGTTGTCGAGATTACGATTGGTCACCATGTAGAATGCCGAGTATCTTGTTAGCGATGGCTTGTCCGATTACGGCGAGTTCAAGATGTTGCTCAAATTGCGACAATTAAAGTGCAGGGATGGGTCTACGGTCTTGTCAT